>PVLA01014932.1:11998-27966 GCA_004027455.1 Hydrochoerus hydrochaeris
CACATGATCATTTCTATAGATGCAGAAAAAGCTTTTGATAAGATCCAACACCCATTCATGATAAGAACCTTACAGAGAATTGGAATAGATGGTCTTTACCTCAATATGATAAAGGCCATCTACAACAAACCAACAGCCAGTGTCATATTAAATGGCCAAAAACTGAAAGCCTTTACCTTAAAATCAGGCACAAGACAAGAATGTCCATTATCACCACTCCTATTCAATATAGTACTGGAAATACTAGCCAGAGCAATTAGACAAGAGAGAGAAATAAAAGGAGTAAAGATAGAAAAATAAGAAGTTAAATTATCATTATTTGCAGATGACATGATACTCTACATAGAAGACCCCCAAACCTCTGTTGAAAGTCTCCTAGATATAATAAATAAATTGAGCAAAACAGCTGGATACAAAGTCAATACTCAAAAATCAATAGCATTCTTATACACTAACAACAAAATCACTGAAAGAGAAATAAGAGAAGCCACACCCTTCACACTAGCATCCAAAAAATGAAATGCTTAGGAATTAATCTAATAAAAGATGTAAAAGAGTTGTACAGGGAAAATTATAACACCCTGAAAAAAGAAATCGAAGAGAACCTCAGAAAATGGAAAGACATCCCTTGCTCATGGATAGGAAGAATAAATATTATAAAAATGGCCATTCTCCCAAAATTGTTATACACATTCAATGCAATCCCAATGAAAATACCACTAGCATACCTCACAGATCTAGAGAAATCACTTCTAAAATTCATCTGGAACCAGAAGAGACCTAGAATAGCAAAGGCAATTCTAAGCAGCAAAGCCAAGGCAGGCAGCATCACAATCCCTGACTTGAAGTTATACTACAAAGCTACTGTAATAAAATCAACATGGTATTGGAATAAAAACAGACCTGAAGTTCAATGGAATAGATTAGAAGATACATCTACAAACACGTTCAACCACCTTATCTTTGATAAAGGGGCCAACATGTTCACTGGAAGAATGACAGTCTCTTTAATAAATGGTGCTGGAAAAATTGGCTATCCATATGCCACAAACTAAAATTAGACCCATGCCTATCACCATGTACTAAACTAAAATCCTAATGGATCAAAGATCTAAATATTAAAACAGAAGCTCTAAATCTGTTGCAAGATAAAGTAGGTAAAAATCTTGAAGACATAGGGGTAGGTAGAGAATTAATGAACAAGAACCAAACTGCATGGGAAATACTTCCCAGAATAAGTAACTGGGATCATATCTTATTAAAGAGTTTCTGCATGTCCAAAGAAATCTCCAGCAGAGTGAAAAGAAAACCTACAAACTGGGAAAAAATCTTAGTGAACTGTCCCTCAGACAAAGGACTTCTGTCTAGAACTTATAAAGAATTAAAAAAAAATCAGAACCCCAAAATTCAAAGACCCAATCCAAAAATGGGCATCTGAGATGAATACACAGTTCTCAGATGAAGAAATACAAATGGCAAATAAATACATGAAAAAATGTTCATCATCATTTGTCATTAGAGAAATGCAAATTAAAACCACACTGAGATACCATCTCACTCCAGAAAGAATGGCCAGGATCAAAAAAACTACCAACAACAAATGCTGGTGAGGCTGTGGGGAAAAGGAACTCTTCTGCCCTGTTGGTGGGAGTGTAGACTGGTGCAAGCACTGTGAAGGTCAATCTGGAGATTCCTCAAAAAGCTGGGGATGGAGGTCCCATTTGATCCAGCTATTCCAATCTTAGGCATATTCCCAGAAGACCTGAAAACTTACCACAGTGATATATGCGCACCCATGTTTATAGTGGCACAATTTGTAATAGCCAGATCTTGGAAACAACCTAAGTGCCCATCAACCAAGGAATGGATAAAAAAATTGTGGTACTTTTATAAAATGGAGTACTACTCAGCTATAAAGAATGATCACATTGAGACATTTATAAATAAATGGATGCATCTTGAATCTATACTCATAAGTGAAATAAATCAAACTCACACGTATAAATACAGTATAGTCTCCATAGTGTAAGAATGGAAAGAGTACAGAAGATTTTATGGAAATCATGGTTCACCATTATACTGCTTTGATGTCTTATGTCTTCATTCATCGGTTCAAATGGTTTTATTCTGTTTTATTTGATCTTAATATATGTGATCATATGAATAGTTACTTTGAAGACAAGACAGTATGGTAACCAGTGTTGATTTAATATCATCTTGTTCTGAAGTCCTACCATGCTTTCGTTTTTCTATTACCATTGGTTCTATCGCATTGTGTGTTATTGGATTTTAATATGTATGATAGTAAAAACAAAATTTTTATGGAAAATGAAATAATATGGCAGCCATTGTTCATCTTGGGTTATTTGGTTCAGAATGCCTTGTAATATTTCCATTCTCTTGAGTTGTTTATTCTACTTTGTTATGTTTGACACTATTGTGTGTAAAGCTAAGCTCAACTATTTCAAAGAAAGAGACATTATGATAGCTACTGTCGATATCCAATTGTCTTGTTGTGAAGTGCTGTGTTGCTTAAATTGTTCTGTTCTGATCTGCTTAGATCTGTCCTCTTTTGTTTTATTCTCTTTAAAATAAAAAAAATCATCCTCACACATTCTAGATTCAGCACATGTGAAAAGCCCTACCTATGAGCTTATGAGACTTCGGGAGAATATTTAAATACAAGTCATAACACCCTTGCTCCTTTCTGATTATTTTTTTAGCACACTACTAAAAATATTATTTATTATTTAAAAAAATTACAATCAACACTTAGGAAACACTCAGAGAGACCTGAGAAATGAAGACCTAAAATGAAATGAGGATTATTATAACAGGAAACATTTTTTATTTTTGATTTATGGCATGAATTTCAAATCCTGTTGAAAGTAATGATGTAGCTGGAAGCAAACAGCCAAACTGAAAGAATAAATACCATATGGTGGTACTTCAGCTCATGAATAATTTTGTTTGTGAACAATTTGTTTTGCAAAAAGAAGCATCTGGAAGAATTTTATTTTTTGTTCATGGACTCCACATTGGGTGTCAGACACAACCATGACCACCTTTCTTGCATGAACGTGAATGTGGCCAACTTTTCTGGAAATCATGGAATGAACAAAGTTCATGAACCAAAGTATTACTGTTTCTTAAACAGAGGTGAGTTTGTATCTCCAGAATATGTGAGAGAATAGATTTTGAAAGAGGATGAGTGTTACAACTTATATCTAGATTCCCCCTGCCAAAGCCTCATGCATTCATAAATGAGGCTTTTCAGAGCTGGATGGATCTAGGTGTGTGATACTAGGATTAAAGTTATGTGTTTCTGGGGTTATAGCTCAGTGGCAGAGCCCCTGCCTACCATGTGTGAGGTCCTGTATTCAATTCCCAGTACCAAAAAAAAATGAAATGAAATAAAGATATGTGGCACTAAATTAGTGCACTGATTGGAATTACATAATTCTGAGTGTGGTTAAATGGACTTACTAAAGATCGAAGCTCCACCATGGGTGTAGGTAGCATTACCCAAAAAGCTTGTACTTGGAAAAGACAAAAGGGAAAAAGAGGCTTCTGTAACTTCACTACATTGCTGTTTGCTGCCTTCTGCCTGCCACTTCATGAACTGTTTGTCTACAATGCTACCCTGACTTGCAGCCACCTCACTATGGAGTGAAACCTCCATAAACTGAGCTGAAATAAAATTTTCCTCATTTGACTTGTGGTTGTTGGGTGTTTGTCTCAGGAATGAGAAAATTACTAAGATAATGTGTGTCTCCTCTTTCATAACAGGAGAAAACAAAAGGGCATGGAAACAGGACAAGGTCAGAAAGCTCTTCAGTGAGTCCCTTTCTGACTGTCAGAATGTGGGGTTTCGTTTATGTTTTTTGCTTAGCACTTTGAACTTTTCCAACTGAAAAGTTAGGGTTCCCCCCATGGAAATATGTTCTATTGAAATTACTTTTTATTTTTTTAAACTTTGGCTCTGTTTTATGTCTCTATCATTTAACTAACTCTCTCTTAGGTGAATGGAGTCTCTCAGACTTATCTTGTTTCTTAACTATACCACTTTTTTTTATTAGTTTAGGTCAATTCTGGAATATTTTATATCCTTAAAGATCAATAATTTAGTTTCCCAACATGCTATTTCTTTTAATTTGCCTTTCTGTTTGGTTTTTGGAACAATATTTCAGTACCTTATATATATATATATATATATATATATATATTTTGTTTGTTTGCTTGTTTGTTTTATAGGAAAGATAAAACAAAATTTCATAACAAAATAATAGGACAATAACAATAGTCAATGTACTATGTAACTGTTATCTTCAAAGCAGTTACTCAGAGTACAAGATACAGTCATAAAAATTTCTCCAAATGATATGAGCACAAACTTTCCTTTTCAATGAACTAAGAGAAACTAGTAGTATAACTAACTTGTATTTTTTCTTTTCCTGTCTTTCTCCTTTCTCCCACTCTAGTTCCTCTTTTCTTTTAAGCAATTTCATCCCATTTCAAAATATCTATTGTACATTTCAGACCTTATTTATTCTCCCAGTTTCTCAAAACAGGGAGATAATACAATATTTACATGTGTGAGTCTTATCTATTTCACTTATGCAATTGAGATTGTATCCATTTACCCATAAATGTGTCGTTTATCTTTCTGTGTGGGTGAGTAGTGCTCCACTGCATAAGAGGACCACATAGTTTTATCTGTTACTTGGTTGATGGATGTTTAAGTTGTTTCCCAAATGTAGCTATTATAAATTGTGCTGGTGTTAACATGGGTGCATATATATCACTATGCTATGATGTTTTTAATTCTTCTGGGGAGATACCCAGAAGGAGAATAGTTGGGTTGAATGTGACCTCTAATCCTAGCTTTTGAGGACTCTCCACAATCATTTCCATAGTGGTTGTACCACTCTACACTTTCACCAACAGTGGAGAAGAGTTCCTTTTCCCCCACAGCCCCTCCAGCATTTGTTATTGGCTGATTTTTTGATGATAGCCATTCTTTCTGCACTGAGATGTAATGCACCTAATAAGTTCTTTTTTTTTTTTTGGTACCAGGGATCAAACTCACGACCATGTGCCAGCAAAGCAGGCATTTATGTCACTGTGCTAAATCTCCAGCCCACTAAGTTCCTTTTTTCACAGGTTTGGTTTAATTCTGATATTTCTTTGTTAATTTTGTTTCTAGTTTATCTATTTAATTGTAATAGTGGGTATTAAATCCCCCATTACAATTGTTTTAGTGTTTATTTGATTTTTCATGTATGTTAATATTTGTTTTATAAATATGTGTATGCTAGTATTTTGTGCACATATATTTATGATTTTTATCTCTTCTTGTTGGAATTTTCCCTTAACAAATATGTAGTGACCTTGTTGGTCTCTTTTGAGCAGTCTTGGCTTGAAGTTCCCATTGTCTGCAAATAGAATAGCTACCCCTGCTTTTTCTGTTATTGTCTAATGGAGTATTGTTTTCCATTCTTTGACTTACTGTCTATGAATATCTTTTTGGGTTAAATATGTTCCTTGAATGCCTCATATTGTTTGATCTTGTTTCTTGATTCCTTCTTTCAGTCTGTTTCTTTTGATTGGTGAGTTGAGACCATTTACATTGATGGTTGTAACTGATATTTATTGGTTTATCTTTTGCATGTTACTTTTCTATTGTTGATTCGCGGTCTTTCCCTTCTATTTAAATTCTTACCCTTCCTAGTGGCTTCTTTCTATTGATGTTCTTGTGCTTGTGATCTTTATTTTCTTTTTCTCATATATCCTTCAGAGCATTTTAAAGAGCTCATTTGGTGCTCATGAATCTCTTGAGTTGTTCTTGTCATAGAAGTACCTTATTTCTTCATTGAGTCTAAAAGATAGTTTTGCAGGGTACATCAGTCTGGGTTGGAAACTGTTTTGCTGTCGGACTTGAAAAACCTCACTCTAAGATCTCCATGATTTGAGTGTGTGAGAAGCCCACTTTGATTCTGATGGATTTTCCTTTATAGGTGATTTATTTCTTTTGTCTAGCTGCTTTTAATATTCTGATCTCCTGCTGAAATTCTGGAATCTTGATTATTATACATTTTAATGTAGATTTATTTCATTCACAGCTATTTGGTTTTATATATGCTTCATTTATTTGTATATCAAATTCTTTATGCCTGGGAATTTTTTTTGTCATTATTTCTGTGAAGATGTTTTTTATGGATTTTGGGCTGTCTCTAGTTTTCTCACTGACTCCAATTAATCTTATGGGTTTCTTTTGTTTTGTTTTGTTTTGTTTTGCTTCATCTTGCAGCTGTTGGATTGATTTTTCATGATCTCTTTCTATTTTTAAGATACCTTTCTATTCATTATCACTAGCCACAATTCTGTCTTGTAGATCTGGTATCCTATCATTGCCTTTATTTAACCTGTTGTATATACTTTCAATGAAGATTTTAATCTCCTAGATTTCTGTTTGGATCTGTTTCATGGATTCCATTCTTTTCCAATGTTATACATTCACAATTTATGCAATTTCCTGAATTTTATTTTTTAAAATATCTGTTTGCTTTAATGTCTTTCATTTTTGACTGTTATTTCACTTTGTACATTAGAGATTTTTTTTTCTGTAGCCTCTTCCATTTTTTTCACTTCTGTTGGTATTGTTTCAGAAAGTTCCAAAGGTTGACTTCCTATTTCCTCTATTTCAT
Organism: Hydrochoerus hydrochaeris; assembly: GCA_004027455.1. NCBI lineage: Eukaryota > Metazoa > Chordata > Mammalia > Rodentia > Hydrochaeridae > Hydrochoerus > Hydrochoerus hydrochaeris. Next base: position 18,706 of record PVLA01014932.1, read on the forward strand.
TGTGTTTTGGACTTGTCCTAGTAGGCTGGGAGTTTGGGATTGTGTTCTGCTTCTGCATCTTATCATTTCCTATTCCCTATTTTTAAAAATTTCTTTTCTTTTCTATATTGATGCTTGTAGAGATTTCTTGTGGGAGATAGCTTTATCTCCAGTATTGAGGCTTCCTTAGGAAATGTCTGTTCCTCAGGGATGTCTAGATATAGGTTGTCTTTGTGTCTATCTCAGGAACCTACACTCCCAATGTATTGAGAATGAGAAGTTGCTGTCTATTCTACTCAGCACACAATCTTTTGATACTGGACTATGGTGATGGCTATGACCCTCTACAATCACAGTCTTGTCATACAAAGGAGAAAAATTGATTGTAACAGGCATGACATCTGGCTAAAGTACTACAGTTAGCAATAACAATAGTCTCAAGCACAATCTGGCTACTGACAAATGTGGTAACTATTAACCTAATACCTTTAATGATTCGAGCAAATGCTACAGTTATATAACAAAATCCATCATATACCAAGAACACATATGCAATGATTTTCCTCTTAATGGAGTGATTTTTCCCTACAGTGGGGGTGTGTGGTGGTGGATGGTTAGGAGAGACGGGAACAAGATGAAGAGATCAGTGAGGTCAAATACAGTAGTAGCAAGGTTGGATTGCAAAGGCTAACCACCTGGGGAAACTGGAGGACAGAAGAGGGAAAGACCGGGAGAGAAAGCAAAAGTGTATTGAAATGAATCCAAAAGAGAAGAGACAATGATTAGTTACATGAAAGTATCATAAAATAAAGCAAGATTGTTGAGAAAAGAGAAAAAAGAGGTAGGAGAAACCAAAAAAAAAGTTAAGAAACCTAAGTCATGAAAGAGAAAAAAAAAAAGAGAAAAGAGAGAAAAAACAAAAATCAAAAGTTACCACTAAAAACAAGACAAAACAAAAATACCTCAACAAACAAAAAAAGGAAAACCAATCTGAAAAAAATACAAGTATTAAAATTCTTCTAGTGTCTACAGTTCTGTGGTAGGTCCAAATTAAATCCCAGAAATGTGTTTTGTACTCCATCCAAGTTTTCAGTGGGATTTGTGTTGCGTGGGAAGCTGATCTTGGCCTCTGGATGTGGGGACTGGACTTGGTCCTCTGCTGTTGGAGTTCTTCCTGAGCCCTTTGATAAAAAAATAGTGATATCACCCACCCGCTTCTATTCTGAGTGTCTGTATGCAGAAGCACAATACTGGTTCACCTAACTTACCACCTGCTGACTCATATTATCACTGCTGCTTTGGATGTTTCTGCTCCACTGGTCCGGTCAACCCAACGTTTGCTGAGGCCTTACTAGGTCACTCACTCTCTGTTTCTTTTTATATGATTATTCCTTTACTGTTACACTTTGCTTATTTTGTGAATGTCCTCTCCAATTCCTCTGAGCTTAATGAAACATTTGATTTTTTTTTCTTTTGTCCATTCAACTATGTTTCCTTTGGGATTAGTTGACCTGTCTTTTTAACTTGATCTTCTCTTCCACTTTGTTTTCTTCAAATGTTTGGTGATCCTATAGGCTAACCAATCTAATTTGTGAAAAAAAGTCTACTTTGATTATTAAAAGTTGCTAGCTGGGATTAGTTTCCTTTGTAATCACGTAGCAATGTTTACACAAATAGCCTCTTTTCAACCATAATTTACACAGTGGACCCTGTAATCCTACAGACAGGGACATTTCATACCAGCTTTATATGGCATGTAACTATCTTGATCTAATTCTGAAAAAATGTTTACCATGACCTTCTAAATTACAGATACACACACAGACACACACACACACACACACACACACACACACACACACACAGAGTTCAGATGAATAAAAGAGATGTATTTCAGACTCAGTCTGCTTGTTACAACTCATTGGAGTCTATCCTAAATAGAAAACTGAAAATGTCTCCTCTATTTAACTTGTATCATTTGTATTTTGTGGAACAGATCTACCTTAGTTCGTAACAATTTAGAGCTGCAGAGCCTTTCTTTCTTTCTTTCTTTCTTGTCTTCTTCTGGGCAGTCTGTGGAATTCGTTCTCTTTCTTTCTTCACATTCTGCCATGCAAATTTTTAAGTCTTCTCTTTTACACACCTAGCTTACCAAAATAACTTTCAGACTCTGGAGGCTGCCAGTTATTCAGCTAATTTTGACATTTTTCTAGTCCAAACTATTCAGGCTCTCAATTCATGAAGTTCCTTCCTCTATGATTGCAGGCAGATTTGGCAGGATGTTGGTACGTATTGTGAGAGAGATGGAAATATTAAATCAAACTGGAATGAACAGCAGTGTAATTTTAATACTATTATTTTAGAAATTTAAAAAATGAGGCAATTTCTTCTTTCTAGTGTTTTTCAGGAGATGCACATAATACATCCTAATATGATTACTATAATCATAAATCTAGCTCCTGATAATTGTTTTGTGTCTATATTCCACGTTGCATAGAAAAGAGCAAAATATTTTAATGCTTATTCCTTCCTTCCTTCCTTCCTTCCTTCCTTCCTTCCTTCCTTCCTTCTTTCCTTCCTTCCTTCTTTCCTTCCTTCTTTCCTTCCTTCCTTCCTTCCTTCCTTCCTTCCTTCCTTCCTTCCTTCCTTTCTTCTTTTGTTTATTTTTGGTGGCAGGCATTGACTCACGACCTCACACTTGCCGAGCAGGTGCTTATGCCACTGAGCTAAGTCCCCAGCCTTTTTCCTTCCTTTTAAAAAATACTTATATTTTCACCTGCTTCCTTCCCTAGACTAATATTCAAACGTTGCTGACATTATGTATATGAGGGGTTTATCTGTTTCCAATAAAATTTCCATATAGGTAACCTTTTGCCAAATTCAATTTGTTTGGTCTTAAAATTTACTAAAGGCAAGGATAAGAACAGGATACTCAGGTATAAGGGCTTAATTATTGATGTTGCAACTTCTTGGCTTAAAAAGTTGATTTTTTCAAAATAATATGTCTGTTATTTTGAATAAGAGGTGCCCATTGCTTCCAATAAATTCTTCTAGGTTTTTTCTGCATTCCATTTCTCAGCCTCTTCTTCCTGATTCAATGACTTATTCCACTGAAGTAGATTTCTAATATGTCTTTTAACTGTTGTTTCTTTTCAGAAAGTATTCCTCATTATCTAGGGATTATTGGAACCAGATACAATTTCAAACTTAAGGGAATTATGATTAAAAGTATTAATATGCTGATACTTGTTTTGGTTTGTATCTACATGTTCCCCTAAAGCCTCATGAGCTCATAAGTGTGGCTTTTCATAGGTGGCTGTATTTAGAATGTACGTATGTGAACACAGACTAAAGGTACATGATAATTACATCAGTCCGCTAACTTAGTTTAGCATAGTTCTGGGTGTAGATTATGGGAAGGCCCACTTTGGATATGAGTGGCACTGTCCAATAAGCTAGGCTGGATAGGGTAAAATTCCAGAAAGCTCACTTACTGCTGCCTTCTGCCTGCCTTGCCGTGAACTGTTTCTCCTCTGCCATGCTGCTCTGTCTTGGAACCAGCCAATTGTGAATTAAAGCTTCTAAAGATTGTGAGCTAAAATAAACCTTTCTTCCTTTACCTTATGAATGTTGGGTATTTAGTCCCAGCAACAAAAGTAACTAAGATAGTACTTACAGATTTTCTACTTTTTTTGAGATAGAATTTTGCTATATAGTTCAGGTTGGCCTTGGAATCACAGTGTAGCCGAGGCGGGCCTCAAACTCTGTGCTGATCTTTATACTTCAGCTTCCTGAGTACTGAGATTACAGGTGTGTACAGCTATGCCCAGCTACTTCTTACAAATTTTATTGATATCATGTAGAATAATTTCTGTAAAGGTGTTTTTCTTAACAAGAAACATTTTCAAACCCTTTCTCAGACATTCTATTAACAAACAACCTTTTGAGAATTAATCTAACATCACCTAAGGAGAATGGAAAATTTTAGAAAAAGAATGAGGCCCTTTTGGGTTTTAGCAATCTTAGTTTGCAATATTGGTAGAGAGACAAAGGTTGAGTCTTTACTGCATTGCTCACTCTGTGACCTGAAATGACTTACCTGCCACTCTGAACTTAACTATTGTCTGCAGAATGAGGGTGATAATACTTGTCTTGGATGGAAATTGTAAATATGATAGATAACATAGTAGCTTGGTAACTTCACGGTAAACTCAGGATAAACAGGAAGTAGCATGACCCTGACTAATATTCTAACTCTGACTATTCCTACTTTTTGTTGACAATTTTGAATATTTTGGTTAAAATATTAACCACAAGACTTTTGATGATGTTGATGATGAGCATATTTCTGGATGCCACTTATCTATGAACAAAGCTTGTCATTGCATCTTATTTCCATTTCATGTGATAAATTGGTGAGGCCACAAAGTAAGATAACCCATCTTTGTAACCAAAAAGCATCTTAAAAGCAGTAGATAATTCAGTGTTTGTACTTCCTCACTCCCCTGAATTATTGTTTTGTATTCTAATGACATGTAATACAGTAGAAAGCATGGGTCTTTATTCTTTTAAATGAGGCTGTGGTTCAAATGCTTCAAACAAAAGTGCACTGGAAGCCAATGCTATTGTGTTTACTTTTAATATTTATATATCCCTGTTTGGAGACAGTGATGGTTGCCTAGTGAATGAAGCTGCCATTTAATGTAAATTGCATAAAATATGACTAATAAACTGAGTAGGCTCCTGTGAAAGCTTAAGTAGTGATTTGAACTTGTCAAAAACTTTCCTTCCCACTATTCATAACAGGTATGAGTTAAGCCATGAGTCTTTCCTTTATTTTTGTTCCTTTTTTCCAAACGACTTTCCTCTGTACCTAGTTAACCTTTATTTCCCTTTCAGATGTCAGCTCAAATGTCACTTGCTCAGAGAAGACTTTCCTAACTCTTAAAAAATTAAAGCAGGTCCTTTTTTGGCCTTCTCAAAATAACATGGGTCTTTTTTGAAGCTTCTTGTATTTTTTCTTTCTTTGTTTATGTTTGGTACCAGGAATCAAATTCATGACCTCTTGCTTGCCAGGCAGCCACTGAACTAAATAAATCCCCAGCTGTATTATTTATTTGTATAAATATGCACTTAATAAATATTGTGTCTCTAGTAAAAAAAAATCCATCAGGCCAGAGATCCTATTTTTGGCAAATGGTAGATGATAAATTGTATTTGTTTAACAACTAAATAACATTTGACTTTTATCCTAAGCCCAACATCTCTAATGAAAGCTCTAGCATTAATATTTCCCTTCAGATAAATCTTACTACTCATGACAAGTTTTTATTTTAAGATGTGTCTCTTTGCAGTAAGAGCTACAAGACCAACTTTTCATCAATCAGAAATACAGTTTTTGTCTCAGTAATTGGAAATACACTTTGAATTTGCAATCAGTAAGTATACAATGTCCATCTCATTCTGCTCTAAAGATAACCTTTAAAGCTGAACTGGATATAAAGTAAGGTAAGAAAGCAGTATTCTTCCAGATATAAACATACATGCCAGTGTTTGAGCCACTAGTATTTTTGTTGCCATTGTTGCCATTGGATTATTAGTCATGGTGACACTTAGTAAAATAAAAAAGAGCAATGTGTTCTGCCAACTAGAATTCTTATATTTCTCTTTGCCAAGATTTGATCCTGTGTCTTGTAGTGTGGTAAGATAAGTTTTTTAAAAGATATGGATAACAATTACTTTTAATAAACCTATTCTAAATTAAAAAGAAAAATAGAAAACAAAAACCAATAAATTAATAAAGTTAATTATGACACATTTGTATTAATACAATTATTATAATAATACAAGAATATAATATGATATGGTCAAAGAAAATCTCATTAACATGAAAAGTTACCAAAATATAATATTAAATATAAACAATAAAGTAGTAAAATTTCATATATTGTACAATTTCAATTTTGCCTAATATTATATATATGATGGATTGGAAAAGAAATGAAATTAATGTTACTGTGGGTGATCATTATTTCTTTCTTTGTACCTTTCTATAGTTGGAAGTTTACTGAAATTAGCATCAAATGTATTTTTAGTCAATAAAGAATATGCCAAAATTAATTTTGGAAAATCTTACTTATAATCTCAAAACATTAAAATCAATCAATGTCTTAAACATTCTCACTTACCCCATAATCACTCTTCCACATAAATTGTTCCTTATTCATTATGTGTAAAAACTACTTCAAAAAAAAACCTGAATTTTCTAAATAATATTTCAACTAATATATACACTTAGCTTTGTAAGTTAGATATTCTTAGATCTTCAGGACTATGATAGAGTAAGGAAGAAAAGTGTTAGGTTTTATGATGACAAAGACTTGCACACATAAACTTTCTAAGTGTTAATTGACTCCTTGGGATACAATTTTGTGTTATGTTGTTAGTTTGTGAGTTCAACCAAAAATTTCAATAGTTTATCATTGCAAAGTAAGTTGGATTCTAATTTCCTGATCAAGCAGGACTTGGCACTTCACACCTCTCCTTCCTTTGACACTGCAATTGCCTTGGACTCTCTTGTTCTTAGAATACAGTGAACTGCTTTTGCTTAGTCAGGTCTTAGAATTTGCTGTTCCTTGGAGCTAGAACTCTTTACCTAGTATTCTTCACGTGGTTAGAGCTACATCTCAATTCAAACATCACTTTGCAGATCGATTACACACTATTGCATTCTTCTAGTTGGTTCTTTAAATGTTCCCCCAAAGACCATGTGTCCACAGTTTCATTCCCAGTTGATGGCCTGCTGGGAGATGGTGAAGCTGGACCTAGTTGTAAGAAGGTAGGTCACAGGGGGCTTGTTTTGAAGTTAATATTGTGATCCTGCCCTTCCTCTCTCTTTCTGGCTGCCATCAGGTGAGAGGCTTTGCCTTATCACATGCTCCCAGATGTGATGTACTGCCTCACCACAGGCCCAAAGATAGTAAGATGAAGCAATAAATAAATAAATAAAAATAAAAATTTTTCACTAAAAGTTGATTATCTCAAGTATTTTGGGACAGAAAGCTAACACATTTGAAACTGTGAGCCAAAATAAATTTTTTCACTAAAAGTTGGTTATTGCTAGTATTTTGGCACAGAAAGCTAACACATTTGATTAAATTTCCTTGTTTAGTTGTTTAACTGGTTGTTTTTCCCTATAGAAAGTGAGCTCCAAGAGAAAAAGGATATTGCTCCTCTTGTTCACCTCTATTTCCATAGTGCCAAGAATATTAACTAGTACAGAATAAGGTAGAGACTCAGCACATGTTTCTTGAATAAAACAGTAGCTTCTTTTTTTATCAGCTCTCTTTCCCCAAACCTCCAACATGCAGGTTATGAAGACCTGGGATATAAAAATTTTCTATGTTCAGATGCAAATTAAATTGAAGTAATTTGTGATTCAACCAATGTATTTTTAGTTTTAAAAAATATAGCTTGTGGTAACATTCTCATCAAATAAACACAGTAGGCAAAGAAATCTAATTATGTGAATGTGTTTCTAAGTACATACACAAGGAAGGAGGTTGCAGGGCTCCATAAGAGTTGGAAGAATTTTTTGTAATTTATTATAGAGCTATATTTAAAGATTATAGCAAAAATTTTCTGCCATTTTATCAATTATGAATGTGCTCATATTCAGATACTTTCTTGTTCCTGCCTCTTGTTTCTTTTTCTTAAGATATCTACATGGGCAAGATTTACACTTATTCTAATGACTTATTTGTGATTTCTGTTTGGATATATCCTTTATTTACTTTCTCAGATACATGGGATTTTTCCACTACAAAGGAAGAATCGGGGATTTTCCAATCTTTAATCTTCAAATATTTCCTTTTATATCTCTCACAATTACATAATTGCACTGTGGGATAGCTCTATGACCCCTTTTTGTAAATGACACATCAAAAAACACACTAGTGAGGTGTGTTCTCAGGGCCACTAAGATTTTCTATGCTTGGTGACTCATAAGTAACATTTCAGACTCAAACATGAATAAAGGGGAAACTAACCAATCTACCATTATGTCAAATCAGTTATAAAATTTTCTTGCAACTATAGCTGCCTTTGTAAAATTCTGCCTTTCCTTTTGTGCAAAATATATTAATTGTTAATTTCCTCAGACATTAAAGGCTTTGTGTCAACATGTTTTATAATAAGATGATTTAATATATGTTGGAAAACAATAGATACTGAATTATTTAAGAGATGTCACCTTCCACTTTTGAAAGTTTTCAAGAAATAAACTTTATAGGGAAGACGAATTGGGAGTTTGATAAAAAAAACCTGTCTTATAATAACTTATGAGTCTATCTTTCTCAGAAGAAATTAATAAAATAAAAATTTAATAAAAGTTCCAAGGATTGGACAGTAAAAACCTTTGTCAACCAACAAAAATCAATTTAGTATTCTTACAAATCCACCTTAAGCCTGAAAAGTAGCCTAACATTCCTTTGATAATTGTATTAAATTCCTCCAAAATCCTACATGATTCAGAAAGAAAATTAAGATAAGAAAGTGTTCAAATTTTAAAAAAGGTATGATTTATTATAGTCTGAAAAGTACAAATTAAAGGTGAAGATGTGAAGCAGGTTTCTAAGTGACATGTGAAGCTTCTTTTAAGTTTCAAGGCTTGGTCTACTAAAGACCCTCTAGAAGTTATGTAATGTGCCCAAGACACTTAACTATGCTAAGTTTAAGCAATATCCGGGATTTAAGAGTATAGAGGATCTGCAGCAGAAATAATCAAAAAGGTAACATAACTTGATTGCTAGAAAAAATGATAAGTTTAAAATCATTTAAAAGGGAATAAGCTTAGAATGTGAACAATTTCCTGGTGTTTATATTAAGATTTCAAAGTCTTTAGAACATAAACATACATGATGTCTATCCAGGAGAGTGCTATAGTTTGCTGATTTTAAAAAAATAATTATGTTCTGGAACATTTGATTGTGTCAATGTTTCTATGAATACCTTTTAGTAAATATTTCTGTGCTGCCAATTTTTGCTTCTTCATGTATTGATTAGACAACTTTTACAATATTCTATTTTTTATTATCGCCTTATGTATATTGCTTATCATGCCAACAAGTCATTTTACTTGACCCATAGTTAATTTTTCTGATTGTGTATAATTCCTGCTTTCAGTTTGTTTTCATTTTGTTGTAACTTGGTAAACTGGATATTTAATTATCCCTCCTACCTTCATAGAAAATTTCTTCTTTCCAGAAATTCTCTACTGCAGGA
>PVLA01014933.1:6848-27959 GCA_004027455.1 Hydrochoerus hydrochaeris
GCAATTATACATTTAAAAATTTTATTTAAAGAGAAGAGAAACGAGATTGCAAGATGGGTGACTGAATGGCAGCATGATAAGAGCCTCTCTGAGGAAAAAAAAATTAAAACAACTCAGATGCTAGAATCTGGCAACACAGAGAAAGCCAGACAAAAGGAGAGGAATTCTCATGACCCAGGAAGAAACTGAGGAAAAAGAAAAAAAAAAAAAAAAGAAAAAAGAAAGAAGAAAAGGAAGCATGGACAGAGGGCTGGAGCTGGGCAAACCCCAACCACTGTACTGGCACATCTTAAAGTCAGGTGACTCACAACTGAGCTGAGATTGCAGCCCTGCCGAGAGCGTGGGTTGGTGAGCTCCAGACCCTAGGCTGGAGGAGGCGCTGAGACAGGGAGTGGAAACAGCCAGTCAAGCTGCACGAACTTTGGTGAGTGAGGGGAACTGGAATCCCCAAACTGGGAGGACTGGCTGGGCGACATTTAGGAGTTGGGGAGGGCCAGCTTGAATCAAAATCAAGGCAGCATCCACTGATTACTCCTAGTCCAAAGCAGATTGGTGGGATCTGCTTGGGCAGAGCCACATCCTGGTTGAAACCCAATAGCCAGGGACGAGGCTTTTCTGGGCCAGTGGCATCCCCAGGGAACACACAAACTTGTTGAAGCATAAACTGGTTGCCTGGCATAGGGGGAGGAGCCAGCTCTCAGTGTGCAACTTCTGGATCCGCAGTGGACTGGGGGGTGGTACTTTCCTAGCAAGTGTGCTGCAGAAAAATTGTAAACAGTAGGAAAGTCCCAGAGACCTCCACCACCCACCTGTCTGAAGGGGACCAGAAACATGACAAGACAGAGAAAGAGCAAAAGGTCCCCAACTGCAGAACCAGGGAAAGTGAGTGCAACAGAGGTAAATTCAGAGGAGGCTGAGAACAGCAAACCTGTAATGCCAGAGACAGCCTCATCAGAAATAGAGAAATACATCTGTGAGCTCATCATCAAATTTAAATCTGAAATTCTAACTCAGGTGAAGCAAGATATAAGAAGATTAATAAAAGAAGTCCTGGGTAATCCTCAAGTAGGCACAAATCAAAGAATAGAGGAACCCAGAGAAAAGAGAGAAGCCTTTGATGAAGAATATAAACTAAATCTAGAATATATGAAACAGATCCAAAGAGAATATCAGGAAATTAAAAACTCCATTGAAACCTGGCAAAAGCTTTTAACAGAAACTATAGACAAACTTTCAAAACTTGAAGATAGATTTGCAAAGTATGATCATGAAAGGAAGGATCACTTAAAAATAACAAGGAACAGGAAGCAATGATACAAAGGCTAGAAGATGAAAGAGTATTTATAACCTAAGAATAAAATATGTGAATGAAGGTGCAGCAACAAATACAAATGAAATAAAAAGTCTATTCACAGAAATAATTAAGGAAAACTTCTCAAACATAGGTAACAGAAGTGAAGTTCAGATAAATAAGGCATATAGAATTCCAGCCAGCTACAACCAAACAAATCTACACCCAGACATACAATAATCAGGATCCCAGAAATTCATCACAAGAACAGAATATTAAAAGCAGTCAGAGAAAAGAAACAGATTACCTACAATGGAAAACTTATCAAAATCACAGCAGACTTCTCAATGCAAACCATCAAATCAAGAAGAGCTTGGAGTGAAATATTCCAAGCCCTGAAAGAAAATAACCTCCAACCCAGAATGATGTACCCTGAAAAATTGTCTCTCAAAATTAATGGAGAGACAAGATATTTCCATGACAAAGAGGAACTGTGGAAGTTTGTGACCACCAATCCAACCCTGCAAAGAATACTGAAGGACATTCTAGAGAGAGAGAAGAAAATCACCAGGGTTCCAGGAATAATGGCAGAAAGGCCTCAAAGAAAGGGGCAGACAGTGGAATGAAGGAGAAAAGTAAACAAACAATGACAGAAAAACAGCATGGCAGAGATGAGGCAGAGAAGATTGCCTATATCACTGTTTTGTCTTGAATGATTTTATTTGAATCTGGTATTCTTGAGAGTGTCAAGTCTGAGAGTAGGGGCATCTACTCTGAAGATAGCAAGATCCAATAGGATACCCATTCTGGTTTGATTGTTAACTGCCTTTTAAGTCCTATAATGTCTCCAATGTTTAGAATTTATTAATAGTGTAAAGCAATGCTAAGTTTATATTATATTTGACGTTATGGACAATTTTATTGAAAATAACAAGAGACATCATAGTGACTACCATAGATCACCTAGTGTTGTATTTTTGTATGTTCTTTTCATTTTGTGTTTCTCTAGGAATTTGTATTGCTGACTTGTTTTGATTTGTTTCTCCCTCTAATACAGAAAGGCTAGGTATATGTGTAGAGACTTATACATCTGTAAAACTTCTAAGTAGTTTACGAGAATGGATTATAGTTATTGTAAAGAAAAAAAGGAAAGGAGAGTATTCTAAAGGATATAACTGCATGTATGTTTGAGTGTGTGGAATTAATAACCATGTTGCTAAAGGTTTAGTTGGATGGATGATGAGAAAAACTGACTGCAGTCTCACTGTTTGGATGTCCACTTTGTGGACTTTACTTTTGTAACTTGAATGACTGCATGTAAGAGGAAAGTATGTAAGTATCAACTAGTGATTTTTTACTGGTCACTATTTTTTTTCCATTTTGTTTTGTTTTTGAGATTTTGTTTCTACACTCTTTCTGTTTTAGAATTTTTTCTTTAAATAAAAATAAATTTTAAAAAAGGCAATGGGAGGAAAAGAAAGTGCTCTAAAAGAGGTAAGTGTATGTATACTTAAGTGTGTAGGATTGATAACCATGTTACTAAGTTTTTGTTGGATCGGTGAACAGAATTGTTTGCAGCCTCACTGTTTGAATGTTCACTTTGTATACTTTAATTTTGTAACTTGAACAACTATACCCAAGAAGGCAATATGTAATGTATCAAATAGTGATTTCTTACTGTTTATTTTTTTTGAAATTCTGTATTGTTTCTACCCTTTTTTCTGTTTTGCTTCCCCCCTCTTTAAATAAAATTTAAAAAAAAGAAAGGGAAGTGAAAAAAAACAGAAAAAGGGTAGCAATCATACAGCATTCTAAAAGAAAGAAAGAAAAAGGAGAATGAGAAAAAGCCCCACTAAGAAATCAGTAATTTATAAATTATGTACTGTCATCCTGGATGTAGTTGTTCAAGTTACAAAGTTAAAGGGTAAATAGTAAATATTCAAACAGTCAGACTACAAACAGTTCTGCTCAAAGATCCAACAAAGATTCAGCAATATGGTCATCTATTTTACACACTCAAACAGACATGCAGTTATATCCCTTAGGGCACTTTCTTTTCCTCTCTTTTTTACATTAGCTATTACACATTTTGGTTTTATTACTCTTGTAGCTCTTATTTACTTTTTACACTAGAGACACAATATGATATTTATAAATATGATTCTTATTTATTTCACTAATGAGGATAGTCTCAAGTTGTCTCCACTTGCCTATGAAGGCCTCAAGATCATCCTTTTTTATAGCTGAGTAATATTCCATTGTATAAAAATGCCACATCTTTTTCATCCACTCTGCAGTTGATGGGCATCTTGGTTGTTTCCAGGATTTCCTTGGTTGTTTGCCACAAATTGTGCCTCTATGAACATGGGTGCACATGTATCACTGTGATATGAACTTTTCATTTCTTTGGGGAAAATACCCAAGAGAGGAATAGCTGGACAGAATGGGGCTTCCAATCCTAGTCCTCTGAGAATTCTCCATATGGATTTCCATAATAGTTGCACCAGTCAACATTCCCACCAACAGTGGAGCAGTGTTCCTTTTCCCCCACAGCCTCGCCAACATTTGTTATCAGTTGATTTCTTCATGGCAGGTATTCTTTATGGAGTAAGCTGGAATCTCAATGCTGTTTTAATTTGCATTTCTCAACCGACCAGTGATGGTGAACATTTCTTCATGTATTTATTTGCCATTTGCATATCTTCCTCTGAGAACTGTGTGTTCATCTCAGATGCCCATTTTTGAAGAGGTTCTTTGAATTTGGGGGGCTTGATGTTTTTCAATTCTTTATACATTCTGGACACAAGTCCTTTGTCTGAGGGGTTGCTGGTTAAAATTCTTTCCCACTCTGTTGGATTTCTTTTCACTCTGTTGGTGATTTCCTTTAAAGAGCAGAAAATTTTCAGTAATATGAGATCCCAGTTGTTGATTCTTTGAAGTGTTTCCCGTGCAGTTTGCATTTTGTTCATGAATTCTCTGCCTACCCCTATGTCTCCAAGACTTCTATCTTCCTGTCTTCCAGTAGATTTAGTGTTTCTGTTTTAATATTGAGGTCTTTGATCCATTTAGACTTTAGTTTGCTGCATGGTGATAGGCTTGGATCTAGTTTCAGTCTTCGGCATGTAGAGAGCCAATTTTTCCAACACCATTTATTAAAGAGATAATCCTTCTTCCATATTTAGCCACTTTGTCAAATATCAGGTGCCTGAGTGTCTTTGTAGTTGTGCTTGTATCTTCTAATCTGTTCCATTGATCCTAAGGTCCATTTCTTTGCCAGTACCAAGATGATTTTTTCACTGTGGCTTTATAGTACTGTTTCAAGTCAGGAATTGAGATGCCTCCTGCCTTGCTCTTGTTCCCTAGAATTGCCTTTGCTATTCTAGTTTTCTTCTGTTTCCAAATGAATTTTAATAGTGTTTTCTCTAGATCTGTGAGGTATGTCAATGGTATTTTGATTGGGATTGCATTAAATCTGTATAACAGTTTTGGGAGTATGGCCATTTTCACAATGTTGGTTCTCCCTAACTAAGAGCAAGGAATTTCCTTCCATTTTCTCATATCCTCTTCAATCTCCTTTTTCAGCATGGTATAATTTTCAGCATATAGGTCTTTTACATTTTTAGTTAGGTTGATTCCTAATGATTTCATTTTTTACATGTTATTGTAAGGGGTGATATTTCCATAATTTCTCTCTCAGTGAGTTTTTTCTTTGTGTACAGGAATGCTATTGATTTTTGAGCATTGACTTTGTATTCAGCTACACTGCTGAACTTATTACCTGTAGCAGTCTTTGAATGGAGTCTTTTGGATGTTCTATATAGAGTATCATGTCATCTGCAAATAGTGATAATTTAACTTCTTCTTTTCCTATCTTTACTCCTTTTATTTCTCTCTCTTGTCTGCTTGCCCTGGCTAGTGTTTCCAGAACTATGTTGAAAAGGAGTGGTGATAGTGGACATCCTTGTCTTGTTCCTGATTTTGAAGTGAAAGCTTTCAGTTTTTGTCCATTTAGTATAATGTTGGCTGTTGGTTTGTCATAGATGGCCTTTATAAGTTTGAGGTAGATGCCACTTATTTCAAGTTTCTGAAGGGTTTTTATGATGAACATGTGTTGAACTTTGTCAAAAGCTTTTTCTGCATCTATTGAGATGATCATGTGCTTTTTGTTTTTGGCTCTGTTGAAATGGGGTGTTACATTTATTGATTTGCATATGTTAAACCATCCTTGCATTCCTGGAATGAACCCCACTTGGTCATGATGTATGATCTTCTTGATGATTTGCTGCATTCTATTTGCCAGTATTTTGTTGAGAATCTTTGCAACATTCAGTTGTGATCTGGTCAGAAGAGGTAGGTAACTGGTGGTATGACCTGGAAGGGTACGTCTCACTCCCCAGAATCCTCCTTCACTCTGCTTTCTGGCTGCCATGATGTCAGCAGGTCCCCCATTCCCCTCTGCCATGCTGTCTCTTCTTTGGAGTTGTCAACAATGGACCACAACAAATTGCAAGTGTCAACTATTGAGTCCCAACAAAGGAAAGCAACTAAAAGAAAACTGTGGCTGTTATTGTGATTGTTATCTGATCATGTAGTTAAGAAGAGTTTCTGATTAGTTCATGGGAGGAATTTGAAAATATTTGGAGATGCCAGCTAGAGAGGCCCTAGAATGCTGTGAGCCAAGATTGATGGGAGATTCTGATTGGAGCTCAGAAAATCAGAAAGTGATAGAAGTGCAGACTATAAAATCCACCCTTTGGAGGTTTTAGTTGAAAATAAGGAATCCACTAGTAGTTGCATACAAGGCCATGTGTGTTAAATTCTGTTTTAAAAAAGTTATCTACATTTTGCTCCTCTTCTGACATTTTGCAGGAGACTAAGAACAAGGGCAGTGGCTTAACTACCTGAGAGAAAAAATATAAAGGATTACATATAAATAACAATATCCTAATTCTTTTGAAATATCAATTTTAAAGTCAGTTATTTCCTTGATTTCTTAACCCTCTATTGCTATTTGTCCAAGCTAGCTACTTTTGCATGACACATTTTGCCCTTTTACTTGAGCAATTTCATCATCTCAAAGATTTGGTTTGTTCATTAGTGTTATTGCCAATGGATTTGTTTGTTTAATTTTTATTTTGAATCTTTTGCCATAAATTTAGACCCATAAAACTGAACTTACAGTGCTGGTTTTGTGAATTGCAAATTTGCTGAGTTTATTTGTTATTGCAAACAGGAATTTTCAGAGAAGCTTTATGGCTTCTCCATAATAAGTTATGTTTTCAACAGATAAATATGCCTCTTGCTTTCCAATTCAAATGCCCTTTGTTTTTTTTCTTGAATATTTACTCTGGATAGAACTTTGAGAAATATGTTTAAGAGAAATGGTGAAAGTTGGAGTCTTTAAACTGTTCCTATGTTACAGAAAGTCTTCAAGCTTTCACTATTGAGTGCAATGACAGCTGCAAATTTTTCACATATACGCTTTATCACATTAAGGAACATTCTATGCACTCTCATGTTATATTGGAAAAAAATTTAATTTTGTCAAATTCTGCATTAAACGGGTTTTTCTTCTTCCTATAGCAATGTGGCATATTAGATTGTTTGACTTTTCCATATTGAACCATTCCAGGAATAAACACCAGTATCTCATCCCACAGTCCAGGTATGCAGTGGTGTAGGGAGTGGAGTAAGCCGCCAGTGTTGCCAGTCAGATGAGAGTTGTTTTCTCAATTCAGATGGAATCATCAACCTGCAAAGCCTAGCTCTGTCATCTGTCTTGATGTCACTATATAACAGTGTATAATGCTGAATGCCACCATTTGACACAGCTGGCTGCTGGACATTGTCACCATAAGGCACTTCTGACCAACACCAACTTGTGCCAGATGATGTAGATTGACTCTACCAGGTGATGATATGTGCTTCTACTGGCTGCAACTGGCTGCCACCAGCTTACACTGGATCCCATAGGTCAGCTCTGCTGGGTGCTTGTTTCTGCTGCTGATCACTGTTGGTTGCTGGTCCCTGAGCTCACCAGGCTAGTAGCCCCTTCTTTATCTTGAAACTCTGCCTATGATACTTAGGATAAAATTCTGAGTAGATTCACTGGACCTTTGGAGTCCACACTATGTGAGAAATAAATCACAAGCAGGCTTACAGGATCACTGAAAAAATGTTCATTTTAACCAGATCTGTTCTGTGGCACAGGAGACTCAGTACAGAGGAGGGCACTGTAGTGGTTGATTGATTGTCTCAACTTGAGACGTTTAACAGCTTAGCTAAATTTGCTTAGCAATTCTACACACTAGGGTATAGAAGACCCATCCTAGGGTGGCTGATCACCTAGATAGCATAAAAGAGAGCTGAGAAGGACAGACAAGTTCCCATTCTAGTGCAGCTCCAGTTTTTGCCTTCTGCTTGGACATTGTCTCTTGGCTTCCAGCATAGACTCTTCGGCTTCTGCCTTGGATCCTGAAGCCTTTCAGCATAGACTCTTTGGCCTTTTGTTGCAGATCCGTTAGCCTCTGGTGTCAACTACCATGGGACACTCAACATAGGATTGAATCTTTTGGCCTTCATTGTGCAGACATTCTCTGCAGGCTTCCTCACCTGACATAATGACTGACCATCATAAACCAATCTTAGAATTTCTTATAGATTTCTGTATTTTGTGTTATATATGTTTCTCTAGTCAAATTCTGACTACAATAAGTACCCTCCTGTACTAACTGGAAAGGGTTGTAGGAAGTACAACTTACACTATACAACAGCTGTAGGCCTGTGATTGTTCCTAGGGCAGAACTGCAGTTGGTTCAAATCTGAGCCTACTAATTGGCCCAAACACAGGTCTGTGACTTGTCCAACCAGGTGAAACTGTCATGGCTGTGATTAGGGATGGGCAAGGCAATGCTAGTTGTTTCACTGACAGTTATTGCATCTCTACAGAAAAATGGTAGGGCTCAAATCATGGAACCTTCAGGAAGACTAGCTGTATCTTCAGGAAGACAGTTGATTGGGGCTCAAAGAGAGCTGGGAATGTTAACAATGAACCCAGATCAACCCTTCACTGATTTGGACCATGCTATCCTGCCCCCCCCAACTTTTTCAAACAGACAACAGCACCTGAAGCAGCAGGAATTGGGCAGGGTGATCATGTTTGACAGTCAAGCTGCATTCATGTCAGTGAGTATAGAGGAGAGTGATCACTAAATAGCTGGGAAGACACCAAGGAGAGTGGTTCCATGCGCTGGGGACAGAAGTGAGGGAAAAGAGCTTCAAGGCCACTGGCCATACCATGCGCCCTCCAGCCAACAGGCGGGCCAAATGGGAGAGTCAGGAATTCCTCCTCTATCTCATCCGGAAGACTAACAGATGGAGATCGTGTATGAGAGACAGATTTATTTATGTTGAGCTTCATGGTGTGCAATGATCAACTATACCATTCCAATAGGCCCTAAATTCTCATTAGAGTTAATCTTTAGAGGATCTTCCTATATACAAGAGTCCTGGAGGAAATGAAACTTCTGTGTAACCCTGGCAACATGCTAGAAACTTTAAAAGAGAAGCCATCTTTTTGGGCAAACAGAACATCCTAGAAGATGTAAATTTAATTCCATCCTGTCTTAATGAAGCCCCAGTAGGAGTACCTGAGTTTGTGTCATAAATAAGGGTGAGTCTACAGTTTGAGAATTTGAAGCACATACTTCTTATCCTGTGGCTCCCAAATGGTGAATTAACAACATTTCAAGAAGACAGGAAAGGTCAAGTGAAGCAATAGCAGCCATAGGCAGAGAGAAAGCATTGTTTCTGGTAGGCTTTTCCAGACCTCCATAATATTTTACTCTGAGGAACTTCTTGCCTTATAGCTGTCTCTGTGGCTTGATTTAAATTTTGCAATCTGGAATCAGGTATGCTATGTCATTATAACAGGGCCACTTCTTCTTTCAGGGAAGGGTGTGACTCTAATTTTTAAGAACAGAGACTGCCATCTTCCTGACATAGACACTTGAACAGAGAATCCATCTTCAGCCTCCACGATGCCTGTCTCTGTCACACAGCTCCAGCCTTCTTGTCTTGTCCTGCTACTGACCCTTCTGCACAGACTCACAGGTGAGCATGGCCCTGGGGTAGAAACCTCTCTTCTTGATCCTGGACCACCCCTACCACTGAACCTCAGAGGCTCCAAATTAACACAGGCATGGCCACAGATGATAAGGACAATGCATTTTCTGAGGTCAGAGAACCAGGGACCTGTCTGTGATCTCTGCAGATTTCCTCAGGTTCAACAGGTGAGTGAGCAGAGCAGTTCAAAGGATGCTTCAAAGAATTCCTACTAACATTTTATAATATTTCGGTGATAAAATCATACCATTATTTAAATCTCTGTAAGCTTTTGATTCTCCAAGAGGTTAAGCAAATGTTCCAAAGGCAACTTTTTGAGCTCTTGTATGGCTAATAGGCAAGCCTGGCTATAATCCCAGTTACTGTCTGCTCACCACTCAAAAATGAGAAGTTTGACATGGAGTCCATTTGAAGTAGGCTGGGGAACAGTGTTCAAAGACATTATCATTCACCATCTGTCCTCAGTAGGGATACTGTGTCCACTCTGTTCATTCCTTCTCCATGATCTATTTCTTATGCATTTTTCCATAGTCTGTTTAATTAGTTCCACATTTTCTTCCCAATGGGATCTGTTTTCTTCTGTGGCTGCCATAGGATAGTACCAAGAGATGGGGGCTAAAACAATAGACATTCATTTCCTACCACATCTGGAAGCTAGAAGTCCAAGATCAAGGTATTACAAGGGTTGGTTTCATGTCAGAGTTTATCTCTTTATCTTGAAATTGATTGAACGGTGAGTTTGTACTCACTCTAGAGCAGTGCATAATGTTAAAAGAGAGGAGGCAACCAAGTAAGAAAGTTTAATGGGGAGCATGGAGGGAGTTGCCACCAAAGAGGATGTGACTGCTCTCTGCAGACAAAGGTCAGATTCTGCCTGATACAGGCTCTGATCGGGGGAGGGCTCTAGGTACTGATGTGAGCTGATTTATTTCATCAGAGTGCAGGGGTTTGGGTAAACTTTACAGGCCTGAGCTTTGGCATGGACTTTTGGGAGGAAGAAGCCATAGGGGTTTCTAGGAAGAGGGAGTTATGCCTTATCAAGGCACAGGTTTGAACTGTTGCCATGATTGTGCTGTCTTTCAGACAGAGGGATCTAACAGAAGTCAGCTTCTTCTCCATGTGTCTTATACATGTGTACCTTCTGACTGCTTTTTGTATCATTTCCTCCTCTTGTCAAATTGGGATCCACTCCATGTCTTCATTTAACCATTTTTAAAAATATTCACATTCTGTACTATTGGGATTTCACCTTCCACATACTGAAGGGGGAACAATTCAGCCCTCAAAATATTTCCACATTGTACACTGGGTCCCTCACCTTTCCTGTGTAGATTTTATTTCTCTCTTTCCCAGGGCAGGCAGCTTTGTAGGCCTCTTGTCCCCACCTGGAAGAGCCCCTGCTCATGTGTCTTCAACAGACTATCTGTCCTCATTTCCTTTGGCAATAAAACTGAGCCCTCAGCCACATGACTGAGCACATCAGTCATCCTAGATTGCACTTTAGTTCCCTTGTAATACAACTTCCCAGGATGTGGAGAGGGAATATTACATGTTGTACCTATATGTCCCCTCTCCTTCTACCTCTTCAGCTCATAGGTGGGGCTTTTTAGTTTTTTTTCATCTTAAAGGGAGTAAAATAGAACAGTAAAGTAAACAAAACAGAACAGTGATAGGACAGTAGAAAACCCAATATCGTTACTATATTGCATAGTCTTATCATTTAATTAGTTGCTTAGGCTTCTGGCCCCAAGCTTGCAAAGCTAATCAAGCAACTTAACTGTCGTTGCTTCCTTTCTTCAGTTGTTATTATCTCACACTGTCTCATCTGCTTACCGGTGGGGGGGGGGGTTGGAGAAAGTGGGAGGTGGGAGGTGGTACATGGAGGTGCTTCCTTTCTGCTTCTGCCCAGCCAGCACACAAGGAGGCTGCATTGCTTCCTTGATGTTTTTCCACTGCTGATAGGGCCCCTGCCATCACACAGGGCATGGGGACTGTGCTGTCAATCCCTTCTCAATCCCCTCACCCACCACAATCAAGGCCTTCTCCAATGTGCAGGGCACAGGAACTGCAGTGCTCCCCCTCTACCACCCCTCCTCTTCCAGCAGGGCCTCCACTGGCACACAGGATGTGGGCACTGCATGGCTTTCCTGCTGTTTCTCCCTATCCAGCAAGGCTGCCAACCCTGGTTTTCTTATAGTTGCTGATTCCTGAGTTGTTTCTCTTCATGGACTTCAACTCTCTGTTTGGAATTTTCCTGTGTACAGAGGACCCACATCTCTCCTTTTCTTCCTTATGTTGCTATATTCCAGGATTTGGACACCAAACGTGGAGAGGTTGTTTCTCTGCTGCTCATCGCTCCACCATTTTCCAGAGTTGGTTGGAGCTAGGTTATGTGACACTGGGAATAAGAAAGTGATACTCAATTAGTCCACTGATTGGAATTAGTATTGATCTGGGTGAGGATGGCACCGATTAATAGGAATATAAAGGGAGAGAGGGAGGTGGGCATACTGCTAGAGTTGCTGCTGCTGCTTGCTGCCTTTCTTTCTGCCTTGCTGTGGATTTCTCTTCTGCTGTGCTACTGAACCCTGGAGACAGCTGACTATGAACTGAAACCTCTACAAATTGTGAGCTGAAATAAACCTTTCCTCCATTAATGTAACTTTGAGTGCTGAGTATTTTGTCCCATAAAGGAGAAAATTAACTAAGACAGATGGAGTCTGTTTAAATTATTCCCATAGACTAATGGTATTTCATTAATTGAACCCTATCAATAAGTAAGACAGGCATAGTTCTCAGCATTTTGTACAATTAACTCACTGAATCATTGACTTGCTGTGTCCTTGAGATATTCTTATGTGGTAGCTAGTCCCTTTATGTCTTACTTTTAGATGAGGAACGAGGAAAACGAGGTACAGAGCAAAATTCTCCCAGTCACCTACATATAGCAATGGAGTAGACAGAATTATTCAAATGCAGGCAGACCTGCCCCCAATCCTGCCTTCTGTTTCTGTCACTTTTTTTCTTTTCTTGTGGAGATGGTGTTTGAATTCAAGACCTCCTTCATGAAAGTTACATGACCTACCACCAATCTAGATCCCAGACTCCCAAATGTCTTACTATTAACCATACAGTTTTATTCAGCCTCTCAGTAGATGCTAATTGCAGAAAGAAAAATAAACCCAGGAGGTACACAAAAGTGGACAGAGTAGTAAGCCTTACCCCGACACCACTATGAGATAATCACAGTTGAAGTGTGTACAATCAAATTGTTCTCAGTGTTATGTTGAATGCTATGTGTAAATACTTTCTTGGGCATTTCAGATGCATTGTAATTTCACTTATTCCTAAAGATAACCTTACAAAGTAGTATGGCAGCCACACTTCTATAAATGTTTCTGGACACATGGGTACACACACATATTCACACAGAGGGTTAAATTTCACTGTATATGCTCATACACGCACACAGAGGCTATTAAAATGGCCTGTCCTCACTCGTCCTTTCAAATCATTTCTCAGTCTGTGAAATAAATGTCAGAGAGGAGTGTCATTTGCCCTTCACCCAGCCAGCTTCCTTCTTTTTCTACTTCTCTTCCTGACCCTGTAACTTCCCCCAGGCGCTTGTACTATGCAAATCTCTCTCTTGGTAAGATGAATTTCCCCTCAGAGCAGAACATCTGTGCATTTCTGCCTTGGAGTTCCTTCTTCTCTGCAGGATAGTGATGAGGTGGAAGGACAGGAAGGAAAAATGCAAAGGCTCCTGACTAAAGCACCCATATCCATGCTACAGTTTGTCTGTAATGTCCTCTAAAGGTAAATGTTAGTGGCTTTGTCCCTAGTGGCACTACTGGGATTTTGTGGGTTTGTTAAAAGGAAGGGTCAGGGGAGACATCTTAGATCACTGATTGTTCCATGAGGCCAACAGGTTTTCTTGACCATGCACTCCCCAGCAAGATTTCCAGCCTCCTACAGTCCAGAATTCAATGGAGACAACCAATACTAGAGTGAAATCTCTAAAATTGTGAGTCATGATAGCCCTTGTCCCTCTATAAATTTACTTATCTCAATATTTATTATAGCAACAAACATCTGCCTAGCACAATCTGTAATTGTTTGCAGATCCATCTCCATATCAATATCTATGTCCTTTATAATGTTTATTGAAGCCTCCATACATTAAGAAATATACTGAGTAATAACTTTTGAATTTATTGAACATATATACTTGGTCAGACACTGTTGCAAACATATATCATCTCTTACCTCATGTGATCCTTGTTACCATCAAAAATACTCTTGTCTCTTCACTATACTATTAAGGAAAGAGAAGAACAAAGAGTTCCAAGGTCACCCAGCAGCAAGTGTTATAGTTATAGCTTGAGCTCAGGCAACCTGACCTTGAACTCATGGTTTAACCACTACTCTTTCCAGAGATTTAAGGCCTCAGTTCTATCCTATGAGTTTTCTGTGTTGTCTGTCTATGGTGTAGTGGAGGGTGATGTAAGAGGAAGATAGTATATGGTTTTCATATCTCTTCTGCTCCCTCTTTATGTGCAAAGAGCTTTGGTATTTTCACCATGCTGATCACATGGGAAACAGTTTCTGACGACAGTCACAGAAACCATAGACTCCAGTGATCAAGGCAGAGTTGTCCTGGAAAATTCATGTGCTATACATATATTTATTGAGTAACTACTGTGTAACAGGACTGTTATGGGAATTTAGGGTATACTTGTGAACAAAATACCAAGTAATTGTGCAGAGAAGTCTTGGATCCAACTGGAGGAAATGCCAGTATTCTATACATACAACAAACAGGTCAATAGTATCATATTTCATACTAGGATTCATTCAGAGAAAAAATAGTATATCTAGATAACTGAATCAGAAGACTCTTTGGGGAGAGGTATAGTGAAAATAAATTATCTAGGCATGCTACCAGGGAGTCCAAATTGACTTAACAGTGGTGGTCCCGACAGATAGGATTGAGAATCTTCTCTACATCAGATATCTAATTAACAAATAGCAGAAAGGATGGTGAAATAAATAAATTGATTCATGGTTTGACCCCAACATGGAAGGCAGTCATTATTTTTATTTAAAGAAAAAAAGCAAAACAGATGAAAGGGTAGAAGTAGTACAGAATTTCAAAAGAAATTAATGCTAAGAGATCACTAGTTGATAATTTACATCTTGTCATCTTAGAAATAGTTGTTCAAGTCCAAAAATTAAAGCATATAAAGTGGAGAAGCAATGAAAGTGCAAACTGTTCTGTTCAATGATGCAACAAAATCTTAGTAATGTGGTTAGCTCTCTTTCATGCTTAAACATACATGCAGTTATGTCCTTTAGAGCATTTTCCTTCCCTCACTTTTTTTACAATAGCTATTACACATTTTGGAACTTATTACTCCTACAATTTTATTACTTTTTACACCAGAGAGACAATGTAATACTTATAAATATGATTTCTAATTATTTCATTTATGAGGATAGACTCCAGTTGCTTCTATTTACCTATAAAGGCCACAATATGATCCTTTTTATAGTTGTGTAATATTCCATTGTATAAAAATACCACACCATTTTAATCCACTTAGTAGTTGATGGGCATTTTGGTTATTTCCAAAATATAGCTCTTGCAAATTGTGGTGCTATAAACATGGGGGCACTTATATCACCATGGCATGGCCATTTCAATTTTTCTGGGAAAATACCCAGGAGGGGAATAGCTGGATTGAATGGAGCTTCAACTCCTGGTCTTCTGAGGAATCTCCATACTGATTTCCACAGCAGTTGCATCACTCCTGCCAACAGTGGAGAAGTGTTCCTTTTTCCCTGCCACCTTGCCAACATTTGTTATCAGTTGATTTCTTGATGGCAGCCATTCTTTCTGGAGTGAGATGAAATCTCATTGCTGTTTTAATTTGCATTTCTTGACTGACCTGTGATGGTGAACATTTCTTCATGTATTTATTTTCCATTTGTATGTCTTCATCTGAGAAATGTGTGTTCATCTAAGATGGCCATTTTTGGAGAGGGTCTTTGAATTTAGGGGGACTGATGTTTTTTAATTCTTTATATGTTTTGGATAGAAGTCCTTTTTCTGAAGGGTTGCTGGATAAAAATTTTTCCCATTTTGTGGGTTTTCTTTTAACTCTGTTGGTGATTTCTTTTGAAGTCCAGAAACATTTTAATAAGATGACATCTCAGTTGTTGATTCTTTGAAGTGTTTCCCATGTGGTTTTCATTTTTTAAATGAATTCTCTGCCTACCCCATGTGCCTCCAAGACTTCTACCTACCTTGTCTTAAAGTAGATTTAGTGTTTCTGTTTTAATATTTAGATCTTTGATCCATTTTGTTTCTAGTTTAGTGCATGGTGATCAGCATGGCTCTAGTTTCAGTCTTTTGCATGTGCAGAGCCAATTTTTCCAACATCATTTATTAAAGAGACTATCCTTCTTCCAGTAAACATGGTTAGCCCCTTTGTCAAATATCAGGTGGATGAGTGTCTTTGTATTTGTTTCTTGTAATCTGTTCCATTGATCCTCAGGTCTATTTTTTTGCCAGTACCATGCTGATTCTATCACAGTAGCTTTATAATATAATTTCAAGTCAGGAATTTAGATGCCTCCTGTCATGCTTTCATTGCCCAGAATAGCCTTTGCTAGCTAATCTAGGTTTCTTCTGTTTTCTAATGAAGTTTAGGAGTGTTTTTGCTAGCTCTGTAAGGCATGATAATGTTATTTTGATTGGGATTGCATTAAATCTATATAACAGTTTTGGGAGTATGCCATTTTCACAATATTGGTTCTTCCTAGCCAAGAGCAAGAAAAATCCTTTCATTTTCTAATATCTTCTTCAATCTCATTTTTTAGTGTAGTGTAACTTTCAGCACAGAGGTTTTTACATTCTTGGTTAGGTTGATTCCTAAGTATCTCACTTTTTTAGATGCTATTTCCATCATTTCTCACTCAGGGAGTTTTTTTGTTGCTATTGATTTTGAACTTTGACTTTGTATCCAGCTACACTGCTTAATTGGTTTATTACCTCTAGTAGTCTTTTAATGCAGTTTTTTGGATTATCTATATAGAGTACCATGTCATCTGCAAATAGTGATAGTTTAACTTATTCCTTTCCTATCTTTATTCCTTTTGTGTCTCTCTCTTGCCTGATGGCTCAGGCTAATATTTCCAGAAGTATATTGAATAGGAGTGTTGACAGTGTACATCCTTGTCTTGTTCCTGATTTTAGAGTGAAAGCTTTCAGTTTTTGTCCATTTAGTATAATGTTGGATGTTGGTTTGTCATAGATGGCTTTCATGAGATTGGGGTAGGTACTGTTTATTTCAAGTTTCTGAAAGGTTTTTATCATGCAAAAGTTTTGGACTTTATTGAAAGCTTTTTCTGCATCTATTGAGATGACCATGTGGTTTTTGCTTTTGGCTCTGTTGATGTGGTGTATTACATTTATTGAATTGTGTAAGTTAAACCATCCCTGCATTCCTCAAATGAGTCCCACTTACTCTTTTTGATGATTTGGTGCATTCTATTTGCCAGTATTTTACTGAGAATCTTTGCATCAATGTTTATTATTGATATTGGCTTATAGTTCTCCTTTTTGATTGTTTTTTTTTTTTCTGGCTTTGGTATCAGAGTAATACTTGTCTCCAGGAATGATTTAGGGAGAATTGCTTCCCTTTGAATTTCATTGAAGAGTTTAATGACTATTGGCATCAAATCTCTAAGTTTCTTGAAGAATTCATCCATGAATGCATCAGGACCTGGGTTTTTCTTTGTTGGCAATTTTTGATCAAATTTTCAATTTCAATAGCTGATATAAGATGGTTAAAAATTAGTATATATTCTTGGTTGATCTTTGGCAGTTTATGTGTTTCTAGAATTCTGTCCATTTTCTGTGTTTTCCATCCTATATGAGTAGAAGTTTTCAAAGTAGGTATTCATGATCTTCTGACTTTCCATGGGATGTTTGGTAATTTCCTTCTTTTCAGTGATTATTGCATGAATTTGTCTTTTTCTTAATAAAGTTGGCTAGAGGTTTATCAATTTTGTTGATTCTCTCAATATACCAGCTTTTTGATTCATGAATTCTTTGTATTTTTTGTTTTAGTATCAATTGCATTAATTTCTGCTCTGATCTTTACAATTTCTTCTCTTTTATGAGCTTTGTTTTTAACTTGCTCTTCTTTTTCTAGAAGCTTGAGATGTAGCATTATGTTCTTTATTTGTTCTTATTCTGTTTTCTTGATATGACAATTTATTGCTATATATTTCCCTCTTAATATGGCTTTCATTGCATCCCACAGATTATGTTATATTGTTTGTGTATTTTCATTGTATTGTAAGTGTTATTTCTTCTTTAATTTCATATGTATCCCACTTGTTGTTCAGAAGATTGTTATTTAACTTCCATGTATTTATGCAGATTTTGAAATTTCTTCTTTTTTTTTGTACTGGAGATCAAACTCATGACCTTGCACCTGCTAGGCAGGTGCTCAAGCCCCTGAGCTAAATCCCCAGACTGATTTTGCAATTTCTTTTGCCATTAATTTCCAATTTAATGCATGATGTTCAGATAATGTGCATGGGATAATTTCAATCCCTTTGCATTTACTTAGGAATGTTTTATGGGTTATTATATGGTCTATTTTAGAGAAAGTCCCATGTGCAGCTGAGAAGAATGTATATTCTGACATGATTTGGTGGAATATTCTATAAATGCCTACTAAGTCGATTTGCTCAAAGATATGATTCAATTCTATTATTTCTTTGCTGACTTTTTGTCTAGTTGATCTATCTCTTTGTGACAATGGGGTGTTAAGGTCCCCTGTTATAATTGTGTTCTTGTGTATTTGGTTGTTCATGTCCATTAGTATTTGTCTTATATAATTGGGTGCTCCTGTATTTGGTGCATATATATTTTTAATTGTTAGTTCTTCCTCTTGAATTTTTCCACTAAGTATGTAGTGACCTTTTTTATCTCTTTTAATCATTTTAGGTTTGAAGTTCACATTGTCTGCAAACAGAATAGTTACTCCTGTGTTTTTTCTGGGTTCCTGTTGCATGGAATACTGTTTTTCATCCTTTGACTTTTAATGTATCAGTTTCCTTTTGAATCAGATGTGTTTCTAGTATACATCATATTGTGGGGTCTTGTTTCTGGATCCATTCTGTCAACTATTTCTTTTGATAGGTGGATTGAGGTCATTTAACATTTATGCATATAACTGATATGTACTGGTTCAGCTTTGCCATGTTATGTTCCAGTTGTTTGTTTTCTGATTTTCCCCTTTGTTAATTTCTTGACTTGCCTGGTGATTTCTTTCTGTTGTTGTTCTGGAGATTGTGGTCATTTTTATCTCTATCTAGTGTGCCTTTCAACACTCTTTCTAGGGTTGGTTTGGTGGACTTAAATTTCTTCACTTGTTCTTTGCCATAGAAGCATCTTGTTTCTCCATTAAATTTGGAAGAAAGTTTTGCTGGGTACATCACTCTGGGTTGAAAGTTTTTTTTGTTTCATGGCTTGAAACACCTTAGTCCAAGCTTGTCTTGACTTGAAGATTTGTGCTGAAAAGTCTACCATGATTCTAGTAGGTTTTCTTTGATAGGTGAATTGTGTCTTTTCTCTAACAGCTTTTAGCATTCTGTTTTTATGTTGTATAACTGGGTCTTAATTCTTTTATGTCTGGGTGTAGATTTGTGATGGTTGTGAATGTTTGGCATTCTACATGTCTGACTTATCTGCATATCAGACTTGTTCCCCATGTTTGAGAAATTTTCTGTTATTTTTTCTGTGAATAGTTTACTTATGTCATTTGCATTGACTCCTGTATCTTCACTGATGCCTGTTAGTCTTACCTTGTTTCTCTTGTCATCATCTAGAAGCTGCTGGACTGCCATTTCCTGCAGGTTTGTTATTGTTAAAAGTTGTAGCCTTTCAAGATTGCTAATTGTGATCCTGTCCTCAAAGTCTGAAATTCTATCTATAGCTTCAAATAAACAGTTTTGCCAGCTTTCAATAGAATTTTTTATTTCTTGGATATCTCTTTGAGTTTGTTTAATGGGTTCTTCTTGTTTTCTATATTGTTCATTCAAGGTTTCAATCAATTTCCCATACTCTTTTACTTTTTAAAATCTATTTCTTCTCTACCTGTGCTCAGCAACTCTTTACTAAGGTTGTTGTTTCTGTCTTTACATGGGAGATTACTTCTAGTTTGATTTCCTCTATAGCCTCATGGACTCTTATTTTTATTTCACATGCTATCTTTCCAGAGATATCTGATGTGTGACTTTTAAAATCCTCTCTTTCAATGTCTTCTATACTTGCTCCTGATGGACTACATGTTTGAGATTGGATTTTTCTTTTTTATTTTGTCATTTTCACCTTTTTAGCTAATATTTGGTCTTTCAATCCCACTAGTTGCACCTATCAGTAGTGTGTATCTTAGGGTCCTACTGTGTGATTGATGTTTGTCCAACTGCTGGGTGCCACAATGAAGAGGTGAGCCAGTCACCTGAATTCTTCCTGCTGGACCTTTTGGGTTAGTCCTATATTCTTCCTAGGCTGACAAACCTAGGAGTATTTATGTAAATCAAACTTTAGTTCCTGCTGTTAATGTATCTTTAGGTTGTTCCAGGTCACCAGATCTCTCTGTCCAAGAGGGAGTCAAATTTAGAAGGTAAACAACTAAATAAATCAGATAGAATTCTCTTTCTCTGTCTATCTCTCTCCTTTCTCTCCACATTCCTCTGTATACAGGCTTTTGGATTTGGAAGGATTGTTTGTTGTTGCTTTATTTGTCTGTACCCAAATGGAGAAGCCTTGTGAAATGCATGAGCCCCAACAAGTAGAAACACCTTAGCTTTCAGGCAATCTTATATTAGAATGAGTTATACATAAATAAATAAATAAATTCTTGACTTTGCTTACATTCTGGTACTGTTGACCCAGTCAGTCTATGCTTTTATTTTGACAGGACTCATTCCTTGTCTCTGTATCATTTATTAGAGGACATCACCAATTAATCAACATATTATTTTGGTTTGGATTGCCCCTCCTTGAAAGGTGGTCCTGTCTGAAATGTCAGCACATATTGAAGTTGGGATATGAAAAGATCATTAGATGTCAGTGTTAGCATCCTTCTAGCCAGATGTGAGCAACAAAAGTGGTTTAGAAAGCATTGCTCTTAGGTTACATTTCCCAGGGGATCTATTATTAATTACACCATTTAACACACAGAGATCATTGAATATGGCATTCTAAAGATATAGAACTGGGTCATGCCCACTGAACAAGCAACAAGCAGGGCCCAGAATCCAGCCTCAGGCCCCAACTGTGCAAAATCCCAGTGCATGGGAAGGGACTTAGAGCTTCCCTCCCAGGCAGAAAGACCATGCCCTGCATCCAAGACCAACCCAACATGCACGACAGGGATGGGACATGTCCAGCAAACTAAAATTGGCAAGCAGAACCCCGAATCCAGCTGCAGGCCCTGACTGCACACTCTAGAAGAACCCCAGTGCATGAGAAAAAAACTTGGAACGTTAATCCCAGGTGGTGAATCTTGGACTACAGCAGATTAACTGTACTAACTTGAAGAGTGATTCAGTAACTGCCTCACCCAAACAGAAGATCTCAGCAGGAACCAGTCAATGTGGTGAGTATGCCCCTA
>PVLA01014934.1:0-27850 GCA_004027455.1 Hydrochoerus hydrochaeris
CTTCTCAGGGTTGTGTCCCTGCGCTGGCTGCCCAGGCTGCAGGCAGCATCCTCTGCAGGATGCCCAGGGGAAGGTGTGTCCAGGGTTTCTCCATGGCCGACACTGTGCGGGTGGTGGGAGGAGAGGATGGACGGGGCCCGGCTGGGCGCTGTGCCTGGATGGCCTGGGAAGGAAGCATTGCTTTTCTGTGTGCTCCTGGCCTCAGCCCTCCCACTCTTCCTCTGGGGCCCTGAGCTCTGCGCCGCTCCTTTGGCCGTTCCCGGTGGGACCTGACGGTGGGTGCGGCAGGCCACAGACACTCAGCTGCTCTCGGTGGGCAGAGACTGCACTGTGCAGTGTGGGGTGAGGAGGAGCACAGATGGTGGGGGTCAGCGGGGGTGGGGGCTTCTAGCTGGGAGCTCTTGTAGCTCAGGGGCAGAAGGGTGGTCCACACTGTCACACTTCTGGCCCTGACTGGAGGCCTGGATCCTTTTCTCTGTGTGGACCCCACAGATCGGTGGCCAATGTCTGCCATCAGAGTGGCCCGCTGTCAGTAAGGCGTCATTTCCTCCTCATGGCCATGGTCATCCATGCAACCCTCATGACTTGGTCAGAAGTGGCTCTTGGTGGCTGAGGATGAGGGATTTCTTGAGCAGCTTTTCCCATGCCCTGGACATACAAAGACTATTGCAGCTGAGTGTGACTGCTGGACCGCACGGGGAGGGCGTGGTTAGTTTTGTAAAACATAGCCGAAGTGTCTTCTGCTGGTCTTTGTGCATTCCACAAGCAAGGAATGAGAGATCCTTTTGTTTCACATTTGGTGACGTTGTTTTTGGATTTGGGCCATTCTAATAAATGTACAGTGGTGTCTTATTGTGGTTTTAATTTGTAATTATCTGATGTCATGTGATGGAAAGTGTTTTCTCATATGCATATGTGCCATCTGTGTGTCTTTGAAGTAACTTTTTAGATCTTTCGTCCATTTCTCGGGCAGGTTGCACATTCTCTTTTTGTTGAGTTTTAAGAGTTCTTTACATGTTTTGGATGACAGCCCTTAATCAGATAGTTCTTTTGCAAATAATTTCTTCCAATCTTTGTCTTGTCATCTCTCCCTTGTTAATGTCTTTCAGAGTGAAAACTTTTTAATGTTGATGAACTCCAGATTATTGATTTTTTTCTTGGAGCCTGCCTTTGGTATTAAACTTAAAAGGTCATGACCAAATCCAAGGTCATATAGATTATTTTCATGTTGTCTTCCAGTGATTTTATGGTTTTTATTGATATCTATGATGTATTTGAGTTTTTAAATGAACAATGTAAATTCTATATCAAGGTCCACTTTTATGTTGGGTATTTAGTTGTTCTAGCATGATTCATTGATAAGAATTTGTATCATTGTATCTGTTCTTTTGTTAGATAGCAGTTAATCATATTTATGTGCATCTATTTCTGAGCTCTCTCTTCAGTTTTGTTGATCTATTCTTATCATAATAGCATACCTCTTTGATTATTGTTGCCTTATAATAAATCTTGAGTTTTGTTAATATCAGTCCTCCAACTTTATTATTTGTTCTCTGTTAATACTGTTATTCTATGTCTTTTATTTCTGCACAGAAATAATGTTAGTAGAGTAAGTTTGTCAATACCTATAAAATAATTTGTTGGAATTTTGTTAGGGATGTGTTGAATCTATTGGAAAGACTTCAAAGAATTTGCTAATATTGGTTTTCCCATTAATAAACATGGAATTCTCTCCATTTACTTAGTTTCTTTATTTCTCTCATCAGAGTTCTATTTTTTATCTCGTACAGATCTTGTAAACATTTTGTTAGATGTTTGTATAAGTATTCCATTTTGGGGATTGTTATGACTTGTATCTAGATGTCCCCCTAAAGCCTCATGTATTTACAGGTTGGATTTTTGGTAGGTAACTGGATCATGCATATATGATACTAGATTATGGGTGTGATAACTGGATTAGTCTAGTGCTGATTCAGCATGATTCAGGCTATGGAAGAATGGATTTACTGAAGATGGAAGCCCCAACTGGGTGTAGAGGGCACCAATCCAAAAGCTTGTAGTCTGGATGGGATATAAAGGGAAAGAAGGAGGACAGGCTTGCTGCTTTCTGCCTACCCTGCCATGCACTGTTTTTCTTCTGCCATGCCACCCTGCTTTGGTGCTAGCCAGCTGTGAATTGAAACCTTGTCTAAAATAAATCTGTCCTCCTTTACCTTGTGTGTGTTAGGCATTTTGTCCCAGGAACAAAAAAGTTGCTAAAACAGGGCCCTGATGTAACCACTATGTATTTTTAACCTCTCTTGCTCATTGCTGGCATGTAGAAAGTGACTCAGTTTTGTATATTAACCCTGTGTCTTGTAATCTCGCTATAGTCCTGTATAAGTCCCAGAAGACTATTTTGCTATACTTTTGGATTTTCTACACAGAAAAAGATTCTCACTGTGAACATGGTTTTCTTCTTTCCTTTCCATCCTATATACCTGTTCTTTTCTTTTCTTTCCTTTTCTTTTCTTAATGCATTAGACATGACATCAAATATGGTGCTGAATATTCGTGTCAAAAGGGATCACCTTTTCCTTGTTCCTGATCTTAGCAAGGTCACTTTTAGTTTCTCAATACTAAGTATGATACTAGTTGTTTGTTTGTTTGTTTTATGTAGTATGCTTTTTATCAAGTTGAAGTTTTCTTTTATTCCTACTTTGCTGAATTTTGTTTTGTTTTGTTTTAGATAAGGTTTTGCTATGTAGTTCAGGTTGGCCCTGAACTCACTGTGTAGCCCAGGCTGGCCTTGAATTCATGGCAATCCTCCTGCCTCAACCTCCCAAGTGTTGGGATTACAGGCATGTGCTATGACATCCAGTGAGTTTTTTCTTTTAATCATGAACAAGTGTTGGGTTTTGTCAGATGCTTCATCTGTGTTTATTGATATGGCCATGTGATGTTTCTCTTTTAATTTGCTGATAGGGTGAAATATATGTTGATTTTTTAATGTTGACCCAACTCTGCATAGTGGGATAAATCTCAAGAAGTCATAGTATCTAAATTTTTCTACACATCATTGATTTGATTTGTAAATATTCTCCCAAGAATTTTTGAACCTATGTTCTTGAGATATATTAGTTTGTACTTAAAAAAAATTTTTTTTAAATCTGACTTTGGTTTTAAGGTAATGCTGGTCTCATAGAATGAATTAGAGAATTATTTCCTCTGCATCTGTCTTTCGGAAGTGGTTCCAGAGGATTGATCCAATTTCTTCCTTAAATGTTTTGGTAGTGTTTATCAGTGAATTCATTTGGACCTGGTATTTTCTGTTTTGAAAGGTTATTAATTATTGATTCAATTTCTTTAATAGAATAAGTCTACTTACATTTCCTACTAAGTATATTTCTTAGGGTTTTTTTTTTTCCTCCAAAAGGAAGCTTTTTAACAGAACTAGTTAATACGTTTCTATGCTGGCAAATAAAAAAGATTGTGAAAGTTTCTCCATTTAAGTTCTATCTAACTATTGGCAAATGTTCCACCCGATACCGTGTCCAGGAGTTGTGTCTGCTGATAGAAATGACCAGACCTGTTTCTTCTTGTCAGAAAATGAGGTATTGAGAAGCTGGGCATTGAAGAAGAAATCACCTCCAATTATTCTTACCTGCAAACCTGCATCTGTTTGGGTTTTACAAACTGTCTTCATATTACCATCCCCACCCCCAAATGAGCTTCGTACCAGTTAGAAACAGAGAACCCAGAGGCCTCCTTTAAAGCGCAGTGTACTGACTGGTAGATGGTCTCATTTCACAGCTGATAATTGAAGTCTTTTTTTATCTCCTTGACATTCTAAATGCCTTTTCAATTGGCGTTTTGTTTCCTGTGGTGCATTTGGCTGGGCAGCATTGTGGCAAGGCCCAGTAGGATGAGGTAGGTTTTTTTTGCATAGTCAAATGGGGAGTATTTACCATCAGTGTCACTGAGTTGGGACTCTCTAGAATTACACTTATTACAGAAAATAATATTCATTGATCTTTAAGGGTGATATGATTCTCACCACCACCCTTAGGTGATTGAGCTCCTGTCTATTTTATGCATTTCTTCTAAAAAGCAACAATTCCCATCAGTTCTAGACTTTCACTTTCTCATAGAACAGTTTATTCTTTCTTGTGGACTGAGTTTGAGGGTTCCTGAAATACTCTTCTTGGCAGAGCCTCTTATTTGGGTTTCTGGATATCTTACTTGGCACTTTCTCTTATTAATATAACAACCTAGAAGTGGGAAGGGAGGTCAGGCAAGTAACTAATCCTGCCTTGTAACCCGTAGTTTCTCCTTGGACCTTACATGGATGGGGGGCCAGGGTCTTGCACCCCTATGGCTCCAGGGCCACATGGAACACTGTGCTGGCGCTGGAGCTGGTGGGAACTCATTCACCTGGGAACAGCAGGAGAACCTACCGCCCTGCCTCCTCTTCAGATTCACCTGGCAGCAGTGACAGCCTGGTCACTCCCTGCACAACTTCCAATGCCCCTTTCTCTTTCGTGTCAACGTTGCTGCTGATATTCATTTTTAACCACATTTCTCCCACATCTTGGGACACTGAAGGCCTGGCAGAGCTGGTCCCTGAGCCCATGGCTTTGCACCCTTAAGAATGAATGAATGGCTTCCTGTAGGTCTTACACAGCATCCCTTAGAGTGTGACGTGATGAGGGAGAGGAAGGGAGATTTGATGGGTGTCAGACCACGTACCTATGATTGAGCTTCTCAGTGGGGAGTGCTCTTTTCTTTGCTCTGTCACTCTACAGCCTGGATAAGTTCTCAATTCAAGGCCACTGTTACTATAGGGTCTTCTTACATTTGTTAATCTCTATTGATAGTGAAAAGGCTGTACTCAGGCTCAAAATCTGGGCTGGAGCCAGTCTTTAGCCAGAGTTTCACCCTATTATTTTTCTTTCATTGGCTTTATTTTGTTTTTCTGCCTGCTAGTTATAACAAAAGCTACTGCCATCCCACATGCCGGCAAGCCTGCCCATGTACAGATGCTGCCCAGGTAAGGCCATAGACCATGGAGGTGTGCAAGAATGACAGCAGCATGGAAAGACTATGTCTCACAGGCAGTGGCAGTGACCTTGGCAGCACATAAGATCCCCCAGGACACTTGTCACAGTCCCACTGCCCAGCCCCTTCCCTACGCCAACTCCATCAGATGCGCAGGGTAGGAGCCAAGGGCAGGTGTTGATTAAAGCTCCAGATGCCAAACTGGAGAAGCAGGCTCTGAACCCATCTTGAAGCTGAGCAGAAGAGAACAGGGCATGTCCCACACCAATGCAGCAGCACCATCATCTGAGTCGTGGACATCTAACGGCCAAGGTCAACCACAGTATTCAGTTTTCAATCTAGAAAATTACAGGGAAGGAAGACAGGGTTCTGTCTCTACATCATGCTGCTGTATGCTGGTGAATATAATTGCTTCAGTTGCAAATTGATTCTGAAGGAGTCATTTTGAGGAATAAGTTAGATTCAAAAGATTAGAAATTTGGCTCTTTAATTTAGAAAATTAGAAAGGAAAGAAATTGTGGGAACCTAAAATGCACCATGGAAATTCCTCAAAGTATGCCCGTGGTCAGAAAGCGTTGGATAAAAACCAACTGAAATTAGTTTCACTGCTGAGGGACTTCTCAAAGTCTTTAATTTACTAATGTACCTAGAGAACTCCAATAGCATGACGTACAAGCAGCACTTATTTACCCTATGATTTCCTGGGAAAATAACATGATATCTATGCAAGTCTGATTCTTGTCAGTATGGTCAAATGCCTGAGATAGTCCATTTATAAGGAGGAAAGATTTATTTTGGCTCATGGTTTCAGAGTTTTGTGGTCACCTGATGGCCTTCCTCTGGGGCAGTCTTGGCAGTGCACATTATGGGGAAAGCATATGAAAGAAGATGGCTGCTCACCTTATGATGGTCTGAAAGCAAAAAAACCAAAACAAAAAAAGATGGAGGAATCTTAAAAGGTACTGCCTTTGATGACCTAACTCCCCCCAGACAGGCCCCACCTCCTAGAGGTCTGATCACCTCTCAATAGAATGGAAACCAACCCTTTAACTCGTGGGTGTTTGGGGGACATTCCAGGCCCAAACTACACATGTTCAGAATTCCTAAAAAGCTCTGGCCTATTCCCTATCCCTATCACTTCACTTTGTTTTACTTAAGAACATTTATCACTTAGAGGTTTTTATATTATTTAGAGGTCTGTCTCTTCCTTACTAAAACATAAACTCCATGAGGAAAGGAAATGGACTTCATGATTATATGCAGCCTACCTCCAGGAGTGCTTAACTTTTAACATATTTTTAATGGGCTTTAAACTTTACCGTTTGATTTATAGGTTTAAATGGCCACCACTAATTGTTAAAAGTCATATTCTCTGCCTTCCTTATTCCTCCTTATTAATTTTCCATTGACTGGTGTACATCCTTGAGTATGTTTCTGAGAAAGATCTTTGGGTTGTGTACTTTGACTGTTTTCACATCTTAAAAACTGGTTTATCATCATTTTTACAACTATCAGAATTATAAACTTTTCAAAAACAGTGTTTTGTGGTTTTCTTCCCACTAGCGACATTCCTAGTGAAATTCTTGTACACAATATGAAAGCCCTGTTAAATTTATGAGCCCTGTACATTTTTTCTTCACATTTTTTTCTGAACACATATTTGCTATACAGATTACTGGATTTTGTTTCAGCAGATCTGTATGTGCACATCACATTCTAATCATTCCCTCCTGGTCTCACATTTTTGGGGGAGTTCTATTCATGTGTTTCTCTCATATCCACACCCTCATTACCCACCACTACATTCCCTTCCCCATCTTCCCTTCCTCCTATTGAACAATAGCTTCCTTCTATTTCTTTTTCATCTTTTTTGATTATACATATTAGGGAGAAGATATATTTGTCTTTCTGAGTCTGGTTCATTTTGCTAGATCTAATTTCCAGATTCATCCACAATGGAGTGTTATTCAGCCTTACCAAGTATTTGTGGCAAGGACTAAAATTATTTTAAAACTTGAGTGACCATGATTAGTTTCTCAGTGGAACGGCCATACTTATTAGGTCACTCACCACAGCTTGAGTCTGAATTTTGGAGTCTATGTCTTGGGGGAACTGGGTGACCCTTGGGATGATGTCCAGGCTGAGGCACTGATTGACTCTGCGAGTTTGGGCAAATCACCTGAATTTCCCAGATCCCATTTTCCTCATGTGGCAAAGGAAGTGGACTGGATTGAGAGGCCTCCTCTTGTCCTGCTTGGTTACCATATGGCAAATGGCTATATCAAAACATCTGGATTAACTGGGGTCTTCTCTGTTTCTCCTTCGAATTCTATCAAGTTATGCTTCGTGTTGTTTGGAGCTCTGTTGTCAGGGCCATAAATATTTAAGATTATTATATACTCTTGGTAAGTGCACTATTTTCTGTTTTTAAGTGACTTTCTTTGTCTTTTGTAATATTTTCTGCTCTAAAATCTACATTGTTTGATATTTATATAGCCTCTGATATTTATGCAGCCACTGCAGTTTGTAAGAAAAATTGGTGTTATGATACAGTGGTACCTAAGTTCATGAACTTAATTTATTTTGTAATTTTGGGAAACATGACTATATTTGTGTTTGTGTGATAAATATGACCATGGTGCTGTTTATCACCTAATGCAGAGTTTTCAAACAAAAAACAAAATTCTTCCAAATGTTTCTGTTTATGAACAAAATTGTTTACAAACAAAAGTATTGATGAACAAAGATACCACTGTATATCCTGTTCATACATTGTTCTTTCAATCTATTTATATCTTTTTTGTTTAAAATGGGCTTCTATCTCCTTCCCTTCTTTTCTTTCTTTCTCTTCTTTCTTTTTTTATTCTTTTTTATTTTAAAGAGACTATAACCTAACAAAGTAAACAGAATAAAGCCAATCAAAAGAAAACAGTGAAAGTGACACAGGATTTCAAATCAGCATAATAGGCAATAAACAATGGCTACCATAATGCCTCCTGCTATCTTCAAAATTGCTACTGACACCATCAGACATAGTGAAATCAAACAAAACAGAAGTGAATAAAACCAATCAAAACAGAACATCAAGTAAGACAAAACAATACAATAGAATAAATCCAAACAGTGAAAATAAGACAGAAGAAAATCTACCATATTTGCTGAATTGCATGCTGTTATTTTCTTAATGGATACTCAGACTACCAGCCCTGGATGTGAAAAGTCAATCAAACAATGCAAGCATTCAGTTGTTTTTGTACCTCAGTTGCTATCAATTCAGCCTGTCCTCCAAATCAGCCATTTGCTTACGGGAATGTGTTGAGGGGGCCGCCCAATGTTCTGGTCAGCTCACGGGATAGGTGAATTGCCTTGTCTGTCTTCTTGAGCCCCACATGGTTTCTGTGGCTCATGGGAAGGACAAATCGACTTCTTGTTATACTCCTCCCAGACCTAGCATGGCTTGTGCCAACTCATGGGAAGGGTGAATTCTTCCTTCTTTTTTTTCCTTCTTGCTATGTAACCCAAGAAGCTGACCTAGGACTTGCTATGTAAACCAGACTGGTCTTGAACTTGTGATCCTCCTATTTTGGCTTCCTGAATAGTGGGATTAGAGAGATGCACCACTATGCTGGGTTTACAGCAGATTTACCATAGGCAAAATATAGTTGTGCTATGGTTTGAAGTTGACCCCTAA
Source organism: Hydrochoerus hydrochaeris (assembly GCA_004027455.1). Lineage (NCBI taxonomy): Eukaryota > Metazoa > Chordata > Mammalia > Rodentia > Hydrochaeridae > Hydrochoerus > Hydrochoerus hydrochaeris. Next base: position 8,729 of record PVLA01014934.1, read on the forward strand.
TGTGTGTATATTGGAAATTGAGTCATCAACGTAACAGTACTGAGAGAGAGGACATTGAAAGAGGTGGCTAAGATACTAGCATATAGGAAGAGATTAATGCCATTGTCATGGGATTGGGTTGGTTACCACAGAAATGGGTTCTTGATAAATAGATAAGTTCTGTTCCTTCACTCTCCTCTCTCTTTCTCCTTCTCTCATTCTCTCCCTTTTTTCCTCCCTCCCTATCTCTTTTTCTATCTCTGTTTCTCTCTCCCATCTTCCATCCCTTTCTGCTTCCCTCCCTTATCTTGTCTTCTGCCTTCCACTTTCCACTGTAGGGTGACATAGTATAAAGCCCCCACCAGGCTCTAGCTCCATAGTTGTGGGTTTCCCTTCCTCCAAAACTGTAAGCCAAACACATACCTGTTCATATTACCCAACTACTCTCAGGTATTATGTTATATGTGGCAAGAAACAGACTAAGGAAAGTTTGGTCTTAGGTTTTTTTAATCCAGTCTCAACCTCTACCTTCAAACTGAAGCACTGAGGCCATTTACATTTTACTTGATGATTGATATTGTTAGGCTCATATTGATCAGTATATCAGTCAGTGCTTATAGAGAAAACAGATTTAATGCAAGACATACAAATATATAAGACTTTACAAGTTTGGCTTACAATGCTCACCCACAGAGTTGAATGTGGAAGAGTTCAAAAGAGCTCTCTGCACGCTGGAGACAGAAGGATCTGTAGCACAAGATATTTCCTCCCCTGCCAGTGTACTTCTGTTTTTTGGTTGCCCAGGTAATAGTTCTGGTTACAGTTCTGTTACTTTTGGTTTTTTGGATACAGCTGGTCACTGTGATGTGTGCATGTTGTAAAAACCAATCCCTGACTGACAAGCCATTCTGCCTCTGTACTTTCTGCTTACTTACCCCGTATAAGCTCTAGACCACCAGAGATCAGAGCCTGTTATTTTGGGAATGATCCCGATCAGCACCCATCGATGTAAATAAATCTGCCTCCAAATCCTGGGTGTCATTTTGATGTTTCTGTTTGCCATTGCAGATCCAGTTGAAGGCTCTGTGTAGTGTCCCGTGTGAGTCTGTATCAGAAGACTTTTTTTTTCCAAGTCTTTTTCTCCCAAGGCTGAAGGGGTTAGAGCTGGAAGCTGAAGAGTCCATGCTAGAAGCCAGGAGATGATGTCCAAGGTAGAAGTCAAAAAAGAGAGGCAGTCCCTCCTTCTTCATTTCCCTTTTGGATCATTGTGGTAATAAACCTCCTAAGGGTGGGTCTTCTATACCCAGATCTATGCTGAGCTGAGTTAGTTTGGCATTTCTTACTCAAATTGATACAATCAACTATCACAAACATCTTGCCCTTTTTTCTATCTATCCCATCTGTTCCTTTTTCTTCCTATTCTGTCTACTTTTGGAATGATTACTTTTTTAAAATAGCCTTTTGAGATATAATTCGCATAAACTTTACCCACCAAAAATGTACAATTCAATGATTTTTGTCATCTACATAAAATTATGAAACTGCCATCATCAATTATAAAACATTCTGATCATTCCCAAAAGAAACACTATATGCATCAACTATAACCACTAGATCCTCCCACTTTTACCCTTCTCCTTCCCTCTGAGCAAACATTTTACCTACTTTATGTCTCTATAATCTTTCCTATTGTGGACATTTCATACAAAGGGAATCACATTGTGTAGGTCTTTTATGGCTGGCTTCTTTCACTTGACATAATGTAATGGTTATGAACCTGTGACATGTGTGTTATTTGTTTTTCTATTAAGACAAAAATGTTAATGTATGAATCATTTTTTTCTGAACTAACACCTCAGTATTCAGGCTTAATTGTGGTGTTGACATTTTGTGATAAATGAGCTTCAGGTTGGAGTTTGGCCACTCATCTCGAAAAGGTTCACTATCACTGACACAATGTCTTCAAAGATCACCAGCGTTACACAGCATGTGTCAGTATTTCATTCTTTTATGAAAGAATTCCACAGCATGGACACACCATTTCTAATCTAGTGGTAAGAAGATGGGCATTTGTGATATTTCTACTTTTTGGTTATTTCACATAGTGCTGCTGTGAAAATTCACATGGGAGTTTTTATGTAGACATATCCTTCCAGTTAAGGTCATTAGGTAGCCCTGATCCAATTTCTTTATAACAAGGACATTTGGAAAGAGGCACAGAGAGTAGACAACCATGAAAGAGGTAGAGATTGGAGCTGTGGTGTGGCTGTAAGCCAGGCAACACCTGGAGCTACCAGAAGCTGGAGGAGACACAACACCTTCCTCCTCTAGAGGGTTCTGTGAGCAGCTGGCCCGCAAACTCCTAACTCAGCCTTCTTGCCCTGGAGCTGTGCAAGAAGCCTGGGGACATAGTTAGGGCAGCCCTGGGGCAGCAGCACAGGGGAGCGTGGCCCAGGCTCCCTAACCCTGATCACACCCAGAATTGTGTATTTGCTGTCTTCTCCCTGCTCCCTGTTATCCCAGCAATTAGAACGTCTGGCCACTAACCTGAGTCATGAAAGTTCCTTCAGCTGCCAAGACAAACTCACAAGTGAGACTGTACCTCCCTCTAATCACTAAGGTGAGATAATGATCTGGCAGGGAAGACAACGGGCCTTTCCAGAGGACAGCTGCCCCTGCAGCTACCTTCCAGGCATGTCAGAGGCGGAGTAATTGTGCCTTATCTTTCGTGGTAACAGGAGGTACCAGCTCCCCTCCTGAGATAAGCAGGAGTAATGTGGTAGACTGACTCAGCCTGCTGGGTGAGCTCAGGTCTTGGATAAACAGACAGAGGACAACAAGCCTCAGACTGCCATCTGTGTGACATAGACAGAAAATGACTGCAGGTAGAGATCTCTTGGAATCTTAAACTTTAGAGCATTTAAATCCAGGAAAGTGAGATTTTAAAGCCCCAGATTGTACAGAGGTAAATTAGCCCTTTGAAGTCCTACAGGCCCAGCTGGGTCCTTCACCTTTCCTGCCCGAACCTGGGAAGCCCACACTTAAAGGATGCTCATGTGTTCTGCACTTTAATCTCTCTTGGGGAACTTGCAAGGTCCATGTTAAAGGCTCCATGACATCCGGCTGCACATCACCCAGCTTCTTTTGGGGTACAGTGGAGCAGCATGCTTTTGGACTCCTGAGTTTGCAGCAGGGGTGAACCCCAGATCATTTCCAATGATCCACTTGTGTCTTCAGCTTCCAAATCCAGTGCTTTTAAAAATGTTTTTCTTTTGCCCATTAGTTTGTTTATTCATAAACCCTTGAGTGCTGCCATGTGGGAATTTGAAAAAAATTTTAAACAAATAAAATAGACTTTTGCTTCCAACATTATTTCCTAACCGTGGAGTCAACGAGCAGCAGCACAATCAAGAATGGAAGTTTGGGGGCCAGGGATTTAGCTCATTGGCTCAAGTGCTTGCTTGGTAAGTGTGAGGTCATGAGTTCAATCCCCGGAACCAAAAAAATGAAAAAGAATGGAAGTTTGCACGCTGAAGGATGGGAAGATAGGATCAATAGCTTTGTAATGAAGGTAAAGCCGATCCATCTTGAGGTTTTGGGTTAGGCTGCTGGTATCCTAGTGAATCCCATGACAGGGACCCTGTCACACCATCAGCCACTGCCCATTCCAAGGACAGCTGGTGGCGGGAGCCCCGACAACATGGATTGGCAGGGGAGCCACACACACCCGCAAGCTTGCAAATTGTTACCATGCACTCTGGCCCTCCATGGGCTGTCTCTTTGACTCCTTCAAAAGTACGACTGGAGAGGACAGCAGGAGGACAGCAGCAGGAGCACAGGGAGAGGAGGACGGACGGTGATACCTCCTCCAGTTCCCGCAGAGTGGCCTGAGTACACTCTAGATTTGGTGACAGAAGGGCCTGGCTGTATTTTTTAAATTATGGCAAAATATGCCTAATATAAAATTTACCATTTACACCAATTTTCAAGAGATGCTTCAGAAAATCAAGTCCAGCCATCGCCATTATCTATCTCTAGATCTTTTGTATCCTCTCAACCAGACACTGTGTCCACCACACAGTAACCCCCCATTTCTCACTCTCCCCAAGCCCCAATAGCTCCCGCTCCACTTTCTCTCACCATGAACTTGACGGCGCTCATTGCTTCGTAGAAGCGCAATTGCACACTATCTTTTGGGAACTGCTTTATTTCACTGAGCACAATGGTCTCAAGGTGCTTTTCAAGGCTGAGTAATATTCCATCTCATGTGTGCAGCACACTTTGTTTACCCCCCATCTTGTCACTGGACATTTAGCACACATCTACTTGTGTAGTGAGACAAGTGTTTCTGAGACCCTGTTTCCATTCTTGAGGACCAATGTCCAGAAGAGGAACCCTCGGGTCCCATAGTCATTCCATCTGTAACCTGGAGGGCGACCACAGTCCTGTTTCCCACATCAACCTTTCCACCAGTGGCAACTGTTCACCTGGCATACACAGGTCCGGGGTTCTGTTCCCAGGACTGCAAAATCACAGCTCTACACAATGTTTCCACCAGCAGGGTCTCTACATCCTCATCCATGCACTGTTATTTCACTTTTACTTTTGTTTTTTGATACCGGCAGGAGCCGAACACACTCCACGGGAGCACTGTGGTCCAGCAGGAGACGAAGTCTCTCCCTGTCTCCTCCTGCAGGCACCCGGGACCCTGTGCTGTGGCTCCAGCCCTGCACTGCAGCACCTCTGTCTTGACTGAGGGAACCACCAGGGTCCCCCATGCATGAGCAGAACTTCCCGAGCCTGCCGCTCTGTCAGGGAGGAGCAAGGGCACGAGGGCCTCAGATTCCAAGCTCCGTCCTCCTGTCTCATCCTCTTGGGCCTGGCATCTTGATGCCCCTGGGCCATGGCTCTGTCCTTCCCCCACTCCCCACTCCATCTGCTCTTGAGCAGTAGAGGAAGAAGCAGGGGCTTCCAGGGGTGCTGAGGAGCGCCTCACCTGAGGTCTCAGCCATTCTCTGGAGATGTACCCTGGCACAAGGGTCTGGGCACTTACGCCACAGGAAGGCTTTCCTGAGCGCTCATGCTGCTGACTCTGTGGCTCCTGGACACCCCCTTTGCCTCAGTGAGTTCCCTGAGGGCATGCACCAGCCCTGCTGCATCCCCAGCAGCCACACCAAAGGTGAATTCGAGTCCAGTAATGTTTGGTGTCCCCAGTATGCTAGAGCAAGTGAAGACCACTGTGTCCTGTTTCCTACTCCCTCACACAGTTTTATAAAAAGCACCCCAAGTCCATGGTTTAAGTCAGGGATCACTCTTGGGGTTGTACATTTTATGACTTTGGACAACTGAGTCCTGACATGAAGTCATGACTGAAGTGTGGTGCCATGTGCCAGCACTCGGGAGACTGAGGCAGGAGGATTGCCGTGAGTTTGAGGCACACTCAGCTACACAGGGCATTCAAGACCAGCTTGGACTACATAGTAAGACCCTGTTTATAATAATAATAACGATAATAATTTGCACGTAAGGTTTCTTCCTCCATGTGTTTTCACGGCTTCATAGTTTTTAAATGATGTATAATATTCCATTATCTGGATATACCACAATTTACCTACCTATTCATCTACTAAAAGACAACTTAGTTGCTTCCAAGTCTCTGCATTTGTGAGTGAAACTGCTATAAACATCCAGGTGTAGGTTTTTGCATGGGCTTAAGCTTCCAGCTCATTTGGGTAAATACTACCCCATGTGATTGCTGGGTCATAAGGTTAGAGTAGTTTAGTGTTGTAAGAAAGCCCCTTCTGAGGCTTTCTTAAAACATCTTCAGAGATGCTTATGTAGATTTGCTTTTCTGCCATCACGAACGAGTGTCCTGTGGCTCCTAGAGTCAGCATTCAGACTTTAGCCACCCTAGCAGGAAAATAAAGGAAACATAATGTTGTTTTAGTTTCCATTTGTTTGGTGACTGATAAACTTTTCATATGTTTGTTTGCCCTCTGAGAAGGTTTCTGTGTATCTCTTTTGTCCATTTTTAAATTAGGTAGTTTGCTTTTGTACCTTTGACTTTTAAGAGTTCTTCATACATTTTGAAAAATAATTATTATTGTTATTTTGGTGCTGGAGATTTATCACAGGGCTTATGCACTGAGCTACATCCTTGGAACTTTTTAATTTTTTTATTGTGCAATAAGGTTTTACTAAGTCAATAAATTGCCCAGATTGAGCTCGAACTCATGATCCTCCTGCCTCAGCCTCCCAGAAGGAACTAAGGTCATGTATCATTAGTGGGAAAACAATTCTTTATTGCCTGTGTCTTTTGCAAATACTTCTTTCCAGGCTGAAGCTTGTCCTCTCATCTTCTTGGGCTTCTCAGCTTGAAAACATCAGTAAAAACAACAAAAAGTGCCCTATAATAGATTTACCTAGTGGGGCCCATCATGCTTACCTGATAAGGATTTCAAAATGTTCCTAAATCTGGGTCCCATCTCTGAGATTCCGGGTCAATAGATGTGACCTGGAGTCTAGACCAGCTGCAGCCCAAGGCTCCGTAGTTCCTTGCTACCTGAACATCTCTACTTGGGGCCCCAAGTGTTGTTTTTCCCAAGGTAAAGCTACAAATGTCCCCAGGCATAGACAAGCTCCTCCTTGGGTCTTCTGACTGTGGGCAGTGGCAGTTCCAACCTTCCAGGTGCTCAAACCAAAACCCTTAAGCCGACCTTGTCTCCCATCTCTCCAGACACATCTAATCTAAGGAATATCTGTGACTCTCCTTTCTTTCTTTTCTTTCTTTCTTTCTTTCTTTCTTTCTTTCTTTCTTTCTTTCTTTCTTTCTTTCTTTCTTTCCTTCCTTCCTTCCTTCCTTCCTTCCTTCCTTCCTTCCTTCCTTCCTTCTTGTATTTCAGGACTCATGATTTAACACAGAGCTACATCTCCAACTCTTTGATTTTTTATTTCGAGGAAGGGTCTGGCAAACTCCTAAGTTGCCAAGGCTGGGCTCCAGCTTGTGACCTTCTTCCCTCAGCCTCCCAGGGGACTGGGATTGTAGGCCTGCACCACTCTGCCTGCTCTTTACAAGAGATGGGTTTATGTGTGTGTACAGACCAGGAAACTTCCTGCAAGGCATCTCTGAGCCAGGGGTGGTGGCATATTCTTGTTTTCCTAGTACTCAGGAGGCTGAGGCAGATGGATCACCACAAGTTTGAGGCCAGCCTGGGCTTGTGTGTTCAAGGCTAGCCTGAACTATATAGAAAGACTCTAAAAACACACACACACACACACACACACACACACACACACACACACACACACACAATACAAAAGGCAGCCTTGCAGCAATCCCCAGCAATACTTCTTCACCTTTAGGACACTGGTCAGGGTCCCTGGCTTCAAATGCAAGGCCCCATCAGTAGGCCTCAGCCTGCTTTTGCAGTCATTTACCTGGGAGAGGCTTCTAGTGACCCTGGATTGCATGCACTGTCACTGTGGCTGCCTTCTCTCTGGGCTTTGGGCCCCACTCCTGCCTGGCTCGCCATTTCCACCTGAGCTCATCCCCTCCTCCTTTACATCCTGCAGTCTCACATTTAGCCTCAAATCCTTGCCCAAGGGCCCTCCCTTCAGGAAGCTCTCCAGACACCCCAGCCTCACGCCCACATGCCCCTTTTTCTTCTCAGCTCACCAGTGGGCTCTCACAGTTGGCCAGGTATGTGCCACCTGTCTCCTTCCTCAGCCCACATTCTCAGCATCAGGGCCTGGCACCCAGCTGGGTTCTGTACACACTTCATGAATTCTTACCTCTCCAGAAAGGTGCAAACTGGCCCAATTTTTCAATAATGCTTCAAATGAACACAGCCGTTTTGCCTAATGCACTCACCATTTGTTAGTAGCAAAAATATTTCAAATGCATCAGTGCACATGTGCCTGAGCAAGAGGGACAGCTGGCTTCTTAAGGGCACCAGCTCAACTGCCTCCCTCATTTCCAGGGCTTCCATGTGCCTTGTGCATGTGTACATAGATTTTAATACATAAATTCACATGTGCACATACATTTCATGCATGTATGTTATTTACATGCATATCTGTGTGTGCTGCCGATCCTGGAGCTATCCTCGGGGATGTGACTGGCCACCTTGTACTGTCCTTGTGAAACTCTCTATCTGGTTAATCCTTCTGCCTGAAAATAAAGGAATAAACTATCAAAACTAGTAGTCACTTGTCCCCTAAGTCTCTACAAACTCAGATATATGTTTTTAATCTGTAGCACTTGGTCATGAAATTTCTTTCATGTTTAGCTAGGCATGATAGTTCACACCTGTAATCACAGCACTCTGGGAGGCTGAGGCAGGAGGATCACAAGTTGAACCCAGCCTGGGCAGCAGAACAATTTAGCAAGATCTTGTCTCAAAAAACAAAAATGAAAGGGCTGGTCATGTGGCTCATTGTGAACGCTTCAGGTTCAATCCTTAGAACGGTGGGGAGACGCACAGAAGAAATTCTTCTTATGTTAATCCTCACCCACTTTATCCCATAACCACAGAAGTTCCTTGACCAATACTCTCCATGAAAAAATGCTATCATGTTGAAGATAATAATTAGGTATGTCATATTAGTCATTTTTGTCCTTTTCTTCCCAATCTTGTATGGGATTTAGGCTAATGATTTGATTGAACAGCATATGAATCACTTGGAGTTTGTTATTTTGGAGAATCCGCCAGTCATTCAGTCAATATTTACTGGTGCCCCTGCAGCTACTCAAGGGGCAAATGCATAAAACGCTGGCAGGGCAACAGTTGAACTGAGAAAAGCTTAATGTGTCTGAGTGACAGAGAGCTGGGACAGGAGTCAGGCGCTGCACATCAGACCGCAGAGGTGACAAGGAGCCAGAGTCTGAGGACCGGAGAAGCCAGCCTGGCTCCCCAGCCAGGTGCCAGCCTCACCCACCTGCCACTGCGCGTGCTCCTGCCACTGCACGGGGGCGGAAGAGGCCCTGTTTCTGGGACAGTTTCCGAGTCACCGAGACCTGACCCTGGGTCCAGCCCAAATGCGGCCCACGCTGCACCCTTGTGTCCTGTGACGTTTGCCAAGCAGGCGGTGTTCAATAAATGCCTGTAGCATTGCTCAGTACCAGCGACTCGGCTGCCAAGAGGTGGCCATTCGCACAAGGCAGCGCCACAGTGCTGTGATGGAAGACAGAGTTCCTGGGGCCTCGGGGATCTTTTGCTCGCTGGTACAGCTCACACTCAGCATGCGTGAAGTCCTGGGTTCGATCTTCAGCATTAAAACAACAAAAAAACACCTCAAAAAAAGCAAAACAGAATTTCTGAAATGGTAGGGTTAACCACCAGTGAGTCTCAAGAAAAGAAAAGCAGACATGACTCTCAGGAAAAACTTAGACCCATAAATCAAGGGGTGGGGTGATTTGGAACATTTCTTTTTCCTTTTTTAAAAATTTTCTAAATAGAGTGAAAGTGTTTTTTACTTTTATTTATTTATTTTCTTCAGGTCCATTTTATTCAAGGAAAGAAAAAGAAAGAAAGAAAGAAAGAAAGAAAGAAAGAAAGAAAGAAAGAAAGAAAGAAAGAAAGAGAGAAAGAGAAAGATCCAACAAAACTTCAAAGCCTGTCAATCAGGGGGCAATAGTGGTACATACATATACTGCGCATTGTCATTTCCAAATCATTCTCCCAGAGCATAGAACATCTGCATTCACCTGTCCGAACAATAATTTGGAACATTCCTGGAGAGGGGAGCGTTAGCGTCTTTGCTATTACTGCTGTGTCTTAGGGGCAGAGCCACGGCGGCCACGCACCCAGCTCTGCAGCATCTGCCCCTCAGCACAGGGCCGGGACCGGGCCCTCCTGACACCGGGGCTGGCGGTCAGCTCTAGGATTATTGCCCTGAGTCTGCCAAGTGTGTGAGTCAGCTTGTGGGGACTCAGAGTGCCTGCCAACAGGGCGAGTGTCCAAGGAGCGGTGTACTCCCAGAGCACCCTCAGCGCATTGACCATTGGGGTACTTTGCCTCTAAGAACCCAGGCACCCAAAGAAATTCTAGAATCACAGTACCATAAATTCTGATCTCTAATCCCACTGTCAGGCTCACCCAGAGAGTTGTTTTTGTGTCCATAGCAGGCATCCTTGTGGTGATTCTAGCTGCTTGTCCCCTGCGGTGCCACTCAGAGCTGCCGCTGAGTACCTTTCACCAACACCATATGGAACCCCCAAAACATGCACAATTATTTTTGTGGCCTGGGAGTTGAAACCAGAGCCTCTAGCATGCTGGGCAAGTGCTCCAGCACTGAGCTATAACTCCAGTCCCATAATTTGCATAATTTTATGTAGTAATAATAGATAAATTAAAGAAGGAAAACTGGTTAAAAATAACAGAGGGCGTGATGGTACATGCCTATAGTCCTAGCAAATTGGGAGGCCGAAGCAGAAAAGATCTCTCAAATCCAGGAGTTCAAGACCAGCCTGGGTAATATACTGAGACCTCTATCTCAAAATAATAATAATAATAATAAACATATACAAGTGCCATCTATGTACCAGGTACTGGACTAAGTGTATTTCATGTTTGCGTTACTCAATTCTCACAGCAAACCTATGAGGCAAGGATATTATGAACTTCGTTCCATAGAGGAAACAAAATGAGACTTACAAACTACTCTGAGTTTTCACAGTGTCCTTTGACCAGGAAGTCAGTCTCTCTATAGCAAAGTTCCCTGATATTATCAGGATTCAATGGATATGAATCTCACTTGCAAACATGAACAAGACTAGTGTGTACTCATCCCACAGTAATAGCTCCTATCACTGAAACTAGATATTACTCAGAGTCCTACTCTGAATTCCACTGAATCCAGACCTTGGGCTTTTAAAATACCAGCCAATCTTTATTCATCAATCTAATATTTTATTAGAATAAAGTTGAAAAATTGACCGAGTGCTTATTCTGATAACAGTAACAGCTAACATTTATTGAACACCTACCAGGTGGCAGATACAGATTTGAACCTGGGCAACTCAAGACCACCCTAGAGGTCCTCCCAGAGGGTCCCCAAAGTCAAAGCTATTTCCCAGTGTTATGGTTAATACACTGTATCAACTTGAGAAGTTTAGAAGTTTCACTGAGAGACTCAGCAGGGAGCCAGGGTTCTTACTTTGTAAATAGCCTCATCCTGTGTGCAAAAGAGCCCAAGGAGATTTTGTGAGTGCTATACCCACCCTGAAGTGAGAGGGAGGGGAAATATGGCCCGTGTACAGTATAAGCCAGGAGAAGAGACTGTTTTCTTCCTTTCATTCTGGCTGTTTTTGCTCTGGCTGCTGCCTTGAAGTGTTACCCCAGTGCCCTGCCACCCTGCTTTAGAGCCAGCTGATTATGGACTGAAACCTCCAAAAAACTGTAAGCTAAATAAACCTTTCCTTCCCTAATTTTGGGCATCAGGGGTTTTGTCTCAGCAACAAGAGAAAGGTAACCAAGACAGAATTTGGTACCAGAGGAGTGGGATCGTTGCTGTGACTGTACCTGATCATGTGTTTCAAAAGCCTTTGGGAATGGTTTGTAGGAAGAGTTTGGAAAGGTTCAGAGATGTCACCTGAATGCATAGAACTGGAATAGTTAGGCTGTTTTGTAGAGAAGATTCTGGTCAGAGCTCAGGAGACCAGAAGGCTGATAGAAAGCCTGCCGGTAAAGACCAGGCTTGGGAGGTTTCTGCTGGGAAGAAGGACAGCATTGGTTGTTGAACTCCAGATGTGGCAGAAAGTTTGTCTGCATTTTGCTCCTGTCCAGAGATTTTGTCTAAGACTTAGATTAAGTAGACTGATTAGATTAATCAGTAGACTGATTAATCTGGCAAAAGAAATTTCAAGGCAGTCAAATGTAGAGGCTGTGGCATGGCTATTAGTGGGGGCTTTTAGCCAGATTTATGATGTGAATCAAGAGCAGAGAGCCCTGCAGGTTGATTTAAAACATTGTGAGTTTGGTCAAAAAGGAAGCTCCAGTAAAGCTGTGGACTATAAAGACAGAGCTAAAACCACGACTGCTGAGAAGGAACAGAGAAATTAAAAAGATGGCCAGGGGCCATCCCGGGAAGCAGCAAGTCTTAAACCTTTGCAGCCTCCAAACTGCAAAAGTGCAAGACTTTGCTTGGAGGAGAAAGCCTCAGAGCACCATGTTCCAGAGTGGTGGTGGAGGCCACAGGAGGTTCCAAAAAGGTAGTGGCCGCACCAGATTCCAGAATGACGGCAGCATAGATACTCTGTTCCTCAGAGTCAGGTTCAGAGTACCCAGCTATCCAGGCACTTGACCCCTACAGCCAAGCGAGCCGAAAGCCTGGCTGCTGCTCCAACTGACAGAAGACCTTAGTGTCTTCCATGTGGTGCTGGTTAAGTACATACAGAATGCAAAGGTTTTGAGATTTAAAAGGCTTCCAGGCTGATTTTCAAAGGCCTGGGAGGCCAAGCAGTGTATCCCCTGAGAGGACAGTGTGTGAAGCTGTGAGTGTGAAGCCAAAGGTGCACTGGAGACCCCAGAAGTTTGGAAAAGCCAGGAACATGGATCATCTAAGGAAATCTACAATGAGGGAGCAAAGCCATCCCTAAAATGAGCCAAGGTCTCTTGGTAGGGGCTGTGTGGAAAGTAAAGAGGTCATTGTCTCTCAGACTTTCAGGTGGCCTCAGGATTGGAGCTCCTTGGGGTGTTGTGGGTGGAGTTCCAGAAACAAATGAGAGAAGATCTCAGCGTCTTCTCTAAGGGCCCAACTCTGAGCACAGTAATCTCAAATGCAAGGCCACAGCTGTGCTAAGACTTCTAGTAGCTGCTTGTACAGCTGGAGCTGTAGGAAGCAGCGTCCATGCAGGGCTTGCAGTAAGACCCGGGCCTGAAGATCTGCAGCTGTGGCCAGCAACAGGATATCGCAGGAACCATGGCCGAGCCTGGCGAGAGCTGAGCCCAGGCCTGGGCAAGCAGAGCCTGCCAGCTGAGGAGCAGGGAGCATGGGAGGAGCGTGGGAGGAGCTGCAGCGTGCCGCAGCTGTGCCTCTCCTCATGCATATGCATGAGGGCTGTGTTGAGCCGTGCATCGCAGCACACACTGTACCTCCGCCTCTCTGAGGCTGTGAAGAAGTGTGGGATGCACAGCGGGGTGCTGCTGCACTACGGGACCTGCCCAGCAGCAGAGCAAGTTCCTGGTGCAGCCATGCTGATCTCCTGAGCTCAGGATGCTGCTCGCTGCAGTGCAGCAGTGCCAGTGCCTGCAGATGCAGCCAAGGAATGAGCTTCTTCTGGCCTAGACCCAGGAAGGGTGTTTCCTGACCCCTCACTCCTGACCCCAGGCCTCAGACACTGGGCATCCAGTGGTGACCTCGATCTCCCACTCCAGACCCGTGAAGTCATCAAAGGCCAGGTCTTGGGCCAGGGGACCAGCAAGTTGCACCCAGCCACAGGAGACAGAGAGAGAAGAGAGGGGAGGCAGGCACTATGCAGGTACTGTACCAGACATTTCATTTTTAAAGTAAACTTTTTGAAGCTGAGACAGGAGGATTACAAATTTGAGAGCAGCCTGAGAAACTTAGTGAGGTGGTGAGACCCTGTCTCAAAATAAAAAATTAAAATGGTAGAAATGTAACTCAGTGCAAAAGTTCTGGGTTTAATCTCCAGCATCCCCCTCCACACACACACAGAGTGAACTTTTATTCAAGTAAAACTTCCGTGCAGAAAAGCATACAGGATTTTTGTTCTAGAGACCTGTAGAGTTAAACAAATTGATGTGTGCAAAGGGCTTAGAAGAGTACCTGGTATGAGTTACAAGTGAAAGAAGAAAGAAAGAAAGAAAGAAAGAAAGAAAGAAAGAAAGAAAGAAAGAAAGGAAAGAAAGGAAAGAAAGAAAGAAAGAAAGAAAGAAAGAAAGAAAGAAAGAAAGAAAGAAAAGAAAAGGAAAGGAAAGGAAAGGAAAGGAAAGGAAAGGAAAGGAAAGGAAAGGAAAGGAAAGAGAGAGAGAAAGAGAGAAAGAAAGAAAGAGAAAGAGAGGCAAATGGGGTATGGACTGATAACTTCTCACAGGAGCACACTTCTATACCTGCACCTAGATCAAGAAGCAGAATATTACCAGCATCCCCAGAAGTCTCCCCATGCCCCCTGCTAAGCTCTTCCCCCAAGCACACCCACTATCCTGATCCAACAGCATGGCTAGGCTTCGAGTGGGTTACAGTTTATATAACAGACGTGTGGCACGCACTTCATGTCCCTTTCTCTCTTGGCACTGTCGGTGAGAAACACCCTGGTCATGCATGCGGTTTGCTCTTTCCCCTGCCGAGCAGGATTCTGCTGTGCAAAGACCCTGTGATTAACTTCTTCCTCCTCCAATGATGGACACTTGGGTGGTTTCCAGGGCTCGGCTATTGCAAACAGTGCTGCGTGCATACGTCTTTCATGTTCCTGTCTTTTGGAAGCTATCTGAACACGTTCCTTTTGGATAACAACTAGACGTGGAAGGGCTGGGATATGTGACTAAGGTACATTCAAGTTTACTAGAACGGCCCATGTGGTTTCCCCATGGGTATTCCAGTGGCCACTCCCTCCCCACAGGCCACCACATCCTTCTAATGCATGGTACAAGTGCCCGAGACACTGGGCTTGTGTCATTTTGAGACATTTAGGACAAAGGTTAAAGGGGTGGACTTTAACAGGACAGTTTGGCTTCTTATCCTGGCTCTGCCCTTTCCCTGGAACTGGGACATTGGCCACCTTCCCTGCTGACCTGGCTTCCTTTCTGTCAACAATAGCTCATCTTCTGAGGGTTCTTGTGTGGGGCCAGAGGGAATCCCAGAGAACACCTGAAGGCCTCCTTAGGGGAGGTCCTATGCCTCTTCCCTTGCCAGTAGCTGGCTCAGGTGGCCAGAACAGGCCATGGTGAGCACCATCTCTGATGAGGGAGCCGGGTCTGGATCCAAAGCCACTGGCTGAGAGCCCAGAATGACCAGGGTGGAGATCTCCAAAGAGGAAAGGAGCCGAAGGGATTGCACTGATGTCCTGACACTTGCCCTGTGGCTTCTGCTGTCCCAACAATCTTAGCTCCTTCCCCAGGCATGAGGCTCCTGATGGCTTTGGTAGCACTCGTGGTGATGCAGTGGAAAAAACATGTCTCACCCGTGCAGCACAAAGAGCAGAAATTGAATTGCAACCACGGTTGGGCCAGCGGGGTAGGCTTTTAAGTCAATGAAAATTTGCTCAGTATTTTATTGATGTATATTTTTAGAAATGATTATTTCCTGCCCTCATTTTAGTTTTTGTCTAGTAACTTCTGCCAGAGAAGGGGTTCTCTGCGTTTCAAACCCAGCATCATTAAAAATGAAAGTCTGTCCTCCTAGCAACTAATAGCACAGGAAAATAGAAGCACAATTCTCTATTAAAGCTGCATGAGTCAAACAGTGCTGGGGCAGAGAGCTTTTTAAAGGAAATCAGTCCTGACATTTGTGAGGCCAGAATACACACAATAGATTCCCTTCTAGGAGTCATGACCAGCTGAGATGGAAGCAGGTTGCGTGGAACAGGCACAGAGGGAGAGGGTAGGTGTCCAAGGTCTCAGAGCTGTCATTTCTGTAACCAAGAGAGGCTCAGCTGGCCAGTCCCCAGCCATCCCTTCCAGCTCCCCCAGTGCCTGTCTCAGCTTCCTGGGCTTCTCCTCTGCTCTCTTCCTAGACTCCAGCATTCGAGCACCTGAACCCTTTACCACTCTCTGCCATCTGTCCAGCCTGTGATGGAAGAGATGCTGCCTGGCAGATTCCAATTGGATGGTCCCTTTTAAAAGGCTGATGCCTTGATTTATGTTAAATCCAAACACTGAAATTCCCAGACAGGAAATGCTTCTTCTCTAAATTTTAATAATCATGAAAAACCTAGGGTAGAGACTAATTTGTTCCTCTTCTTACAGGAGAGGACCCAGACAGCCAGGCAGGGAGAGCCATTTCTCAGTCACACAGCTGCTAGTGACAGAGCCAGGACTAAAATCCAGGTGTCCCTGCCAACACGGTGGCATTTTTATTAAATTACATTTCTGAGGACCAGGTGTGGGCTGTGAACCTCAAATGACCCAAGGTCCTGGATGTCACCCTATTTCACAAAAGGATAAACTGAGGCTCAGAATGACACCATTGTTCATAGTAGTCCCCCCTCCCCAAGAAAAAAAAAACACAGAAAGGTTGTTTGCTCCAGGCCTTGGTTTCTTTAGCCTGTTACCCACCCCTACCTGTGGTAGGCAGGGCTTTTCACAAGATGGCGTGTGCCCATGGGCCCTGGATATCAGCACCCTGTGCTGACTCCCTCCTCTAGCCCTGTGGATGCTGATCAGGGTGCTCTCTGCCATGAGGAAGGGTGGCCGCGTCCGGGGAGGGGTTCACCATCTAGAAAGGACAGGCAGTGACCTGGCTGCTGCTGAAAAGCCAATACCTAGCAGAGCGGGAGCTGCAGAGGTGACCTTGGCTTGGGGCCGCCGGGGAGGGCTTCACAGAGGTGGTGGCAGAGCAGAGTCCCATAGGACGAGGAACCAGAGGTCAGGATGCATCCACACGTGAACATCAAAACTTTGGCTGAAACACAGGTGTAATTTTCAAGCCTGAATCAAACAGCAGAACAGCAGGACATAGCAGCTTTCGGGGGGCTTGGCTGGGTGCCTCCTGCTCCCATACACCCCAGGATTTTTATTGGTGTCCTTGTGCCTTATCTTTACCATTGATGGCAGGGACCATCATGCTGGGACAGCTCCCCAGCTATATCCTATCTCTCCTCTAATTTTGACCGGAGAGTGTAGGTGCTTTGGGAAGGGAGGCTGGAGGTCCCCAGAGAGCGCACCAGGCAGAAGGACCCTGGAGCAACGTGGAGGAGACTCCAGGAAGGTCACGGGTCTGAGTGACAGCGTCCTATGCCACGGCCCAGCTGCTGTCTTTACCCTGCTTGTGGGGAGGGTGGCACAAGTGCACATCGTGTTGTCCTGCTTGGGTTAACAGTCTTTGAACAAGGTCTGTGCCCACAGAGCCCAAAGGACCAATGTGTTGGATTGCTGGGTACCCAGAGACACAGACCCTGGGGTGAGTTAGCCCCCACAGAGAGGGGAATTCATAGCAGCACTGAGGGGGCGGAGGAGAAAGTGTGTGACTCTGACTCAGACCTGCAGGGTGGGCGGAAGGAGACCTGGCACATGGCACAGGTGAGTCAGCCGGCACTCCTAGCACGGCAGGGTGCTGTCCCTCAGCCTGTTCCTTGTGAGGCAGAGGATTTCCCCTAATTCTCTCAAGACAAATGGAGCTGAAGGTTTAGTGCCATTCTAAACAAGACCCAGGCAGGACTGGAAATGTCTGCTCTGCAAAGAGGTTCTCAAGAAATGGGCACAAAGGGCACAAAGGCTCTTCAGACTCCACGGTACAAAACAAACCAGCAGTTTAAAGATGGACAAGAATCTGCATGGGAATGTCATCAGAGCACATGTTCCTATGGAAAGCTGCCTCCACATCACAGGTCACTAGAAATGCACATTAAAACCACCTGGTAGGATGGCTCCCGAGCGCTGGGAAGGGTGCATGGCCTCAGGAAGTCGTCCCACTCACCTACGGTGGTAATGCCCTGTGGCACAGTGGGCGGGATGGCACTCTCTTACAAAACCAACCGTGCCCTCCTCTGGCAACCACACTCAGCTGCAATAGTCTTTGTAGGTCCAGGATGTGGAAAAAGCTGCTCAAGAAATCCCTCAGCCACCAAGAGCCACTTCTGACCAAGTCATGAGGGTTGCATGGATGACCATGGCCATGAGGAGGAAGTGACGCCTTACTGACAGCGGGCCACTCTGATGGCAGACATTGGCCACCGATCTGTGGGGTCCACACAGAGAAAAGGATCCAGGCCTCCAGTCAGGGCCAGAAGTGTGACAGTGTGGACCACCCTTCTGCCCCTGAGCTACAAGAGCTCCCAGCTAGAAGCCCCCACCCCCACTGACCCCCACCATCTGTGCTCCTCCTCACCCCACACTGCACAGCGCAGTCTCTGCCCACCAAGAGCAGCTGAGTGTCTGTGGCCTGCCGCACCCACCGTCAGGTCCCACCGGGAACGGCCAAAGGAGCGGCGCAGAGCTCAGGGCCCCAGAGGAAGAGCAGGAGGCTGAGGCCAGGAGCACACAGAAAAGCAATGCTTCCTTCCCAGGCCATCCAGGCACAGCGCCCAGCCGGGCCCCGTCCATCCTCTCCTCCCACCACCCGCACAGTGTCGGCCATGGAGAAACCCTGGACACACCTTCCCCTGGGCATCCTGCAGAGGATGCTGCCTGCAGCCTGGGCAGCCGGCGCAGGGACACAACCCTGAGAAGTGGGCCTTCGTGTGACCAGGCTCTCCCTCGCGGCACAGTGGGGCCACCAGGAAGTTCTTCCTCTGTCTGCACAAACGCGTGTGTTTCAGGTGAACCAGAACGAAGGGCAGAGGCTGAGAACAGAGAGGAGCCAAAGCCTAGGAAGGGGCGGTGAAGCCGTGATGTGCAAGAAAGCACGGGGAGCTCAGGGCCCTGCAGAAGCATGGAGCATGGAGCAGAAGAAGGTCCCGAGCTCCACAGAGCCTCACTGGGCAGCACCGGACCTGTTCGGATGGCATTGAACTGAGGGTGGGGGGCACAGGAAGCATGCAGGTCTGAGTATCCTTGGCTGCCCACGGCTTCTCATGCTGCACAAGTCATAGGTGTGCAAACTGCCAAAGTGTCACCCAGTGGGTTTTGAGTAAGACTGTCTCACAGCTTTTGGCCTCAGAGACATCTCAGGTGTGAGCCAGTCCGGGTGATAGGAGGTGGATGGTGATTCTGGTCAGGGACTTGGAAATTGGACTGCTGCCTGGGGCTCCCTTCTTGCTCCTCCTGTTTCTGTCCTGTCTTCCAGGCTCTGCAGGGAGGGCAGATGTTCTGAAGAAATGAATATCACACACACACACACACACACACACACACGCACACACGCACACACACAGTGATGAGCAGACCACAATTCTTCTATGCCCAGAGCTGCTGCTTTATTCCTGGAGTCATGGTTGTCACCCGATAGTCAATTCCAGCTTTTCAAGACAAGGGTCCTGAATCCCTGAGGATTATCTTGTGCCTCAACTGAAACACAGCAGCACAC
>PVLA01014935.1:0-27854 GCA_004027455.1 Hydrochoerus hydrochaeris
AACTATATGTTTGAGACTGCATTTTGCTTTTTCATTTTGTCATTTTCACTCTGCCTGGTGTTTTCTATGTGTAGGAGGGGATCACACACACTCTTTTCAGACACACCAAAGTCTTACAGTTAGTTGGAGGGGGTTTTACTACTGGCCCTATTTATCCCCTGTACACCTCTATTTTAGGGGTATACTCACCACACTGATATAGTCAATCTGTTGTAGTCCAAGGTTTGCCACCTGGTAGCAAAGTTCCAAATTTTCTCACACTAACTGGAGCCTGCTAAGATCTTCTGATGATTCCGGTGGCCGGGCGGGCCCCCAGGGGAGGTTCTGAGCAACCCACCCCTGAGGCAGGCTTGGGCTGATCTTCTGGTGGCAGGGCATGCCCACGGCAGAGTCTCAGGGCAGCCTACCCCTGAGGCGGGCTTGTGCTGAGTTCCAGTGGCAGGGGGGGCCCTAGGTGGTGGTTGGGGGCAGCTTATCCCTGAGGCGGGCTTGTGCTGAGTTCCCGGTGGCAGGGCGGACGCTCGGTGGTGGTTGGGGGCAGCCTACGCCTGAGGCAGGCTTGCGCTCTGGGTAACTCTTGAATAACACAGAATGATCATTAACTAAATATGACACATACAATTGTATTAGGGTTTGGAAGACAAAAAAAATGTACTGTTGTAAAAATCTTATGCGAAGCAGACTTCTAGGAAAATGGTGGTGCCCAGACCCTACAATATAGCAAGATGAGGGAGAGAAGGAGGAGAGAAGTGGGTCCCCTGGACACAGGAAGGTTCTGAACTGAGTCCTGAAGCCCATGGCAAGAGAGAATTCAGGAATTAAGGAAAAATAAGAAAACCAGGAGTGGTGGGCCTGCTGGGTGGGGAGAAACAGGAAGGAAGCAATGAGGCCCCCACACTCCGTGTGCCCATGGAGGTCCTGTGGGCCGCTGGGGAGAAGTGGCAAGGAAGAAATGTGGCCCCCATCTTCCATGTGCCTGTGGGGGCCCTGCCAGCCAGGGAAAAGTAGCAAGCAAGTTGCGTGGCCTCTCTGCGTGCTGACAGAGGCCTTACTGGCCGGAGAGAAACAGCAAGGAAGTCCCCCCACCCCTCGCCATGGACAACTGGATGCAACACAGACTGAGATGATAATAACCGAAATATCTGAAGTAGGGAAGCAACCTGACAATTGCCTTGTTTGATTGACTTTGCAGGCCTGGGGCCGGTGGTCTGGGTAACTATTCAGAGGACAACAATGTGCAATATAGCAACAACTGTGGATTTTCTACTGTTCTATCACTGTTTTGTTTTGTTGCATTTTACTGTTCTGTTTTACTCCCTTTAAATTAAAAAAAATCTTATGTTGAGATGAACATTAACTTGATTATTATCATTAAAAAAATGAAGCTGATTTGCTTTAGTTCATAAACCCCTCCCCTGTTTCTTTATCTCAGGCTTTTCATGCCTCTTTTTCAATCTCCCCTTCCTCCTCATGTGTCCTTTGGGTTTACTTTAACTTGAGTCTTTAAAGGTGTTGGTGCTGCCCCATTATTAAAATTTATTTAAATCTAAGGTCTAGGAGTTTCTCTTTGCATGAGTACATGGAGCTTTACTTTGAATAGTATTGCTGACCTTGAACAAGTTGCTTCACCCCTCAGTCCTATCTGTTGAATGGTGTTAAAAGTTAACAAATCCACTAATTTATGCAGTTAGCTTTAGAGAAGCATTGCTAGGTCTTTATGGAATGTAGCTTAATAATTAATTTTATTGTGAGTTCAATAAGGCCAGTACTAATTCTTTTGATATTTGTTATCTTGAGTTCAAGTTGTCTAGGTGCAGTTATAAATTAGAAAAACAAGAGAAAGCAAAATGAAGCTTGTCTGTTTATAGACATTTATGATGCTAGAAGAGAGGAATTCAAGACAAAAATGATGCATGGCAATAGAACTTGAGACCCAAGACAGAAACACAGAGAGCAGTCATGTGGACATTTTAAGAGAGAGAGAGAGAGGAGAGAGAAAGAGGAGAGAGAGAGAAGAACTTTACTATCAGCACTGTCCATGTGCTGTCAGCCCAAACCCACTGCTGAGGCCTTTGCAAAGGTACAGGTACAAGGATGGGTAGAGACCCAATCTATACTCTGTCTTTCATATGTTACTCTCTATTTCTTGAAGCAAATTAAAAAGGATAAAAGGAAACTTCATCAGGTAGCTGGAAAATCAAAAGGAATCTTTGTTTAGAGGATTTCCTTTTAGCCCAACAAAACTAGATCTGTGTCAATTGGAGTTCTATCGGATGAATAATAAATTAAAGAGTTGGATAAAGTGCTTCTCTTCCATGTAAGCTGGTATGATTTCTCATGCATAATTTGAAGAAATGTTCCATGGGGTAAAACCTTCCTATTGGGACTTAGATACATTCTTTTAATTCTTGGCATCAGTTGTTTGTCTGATGCAGACGTCTTTACAGTGTTCTTGCAGTTGAGGAAGTATTGATCAGTTTGTCAGCATTATTGATCTTTATTCAGCATCAGTGCTCCTGAAACCAGTGCAGAGATATCTTTGGGAGAAACATCTGTGCTATAAAATTTTTTAAAACTACAGCTGTGAGTATCAATTTTCATTATTTTAAGTGCAGTTCTCTTTGGCAGTCTGGCACCCAAGATGCTCTCTTTGAATCCTTTGCAGCCCTGCGATTTTAAGATTCTTTGCTGGAAAGTTAGCCAAATCTCTTGCAGAAATAGATCAACAAGGGACCCATAAGTGTTCATTGCTTTACATTTGAGAGTCTTTTGATGCGTGAGGATAAAGACTGGCGCATTGCTAGGGATTAAATGGTTTCAAGGCAGATTGAATGATAACCAGCTAACATGAAGTCTAGTTTATATTCTTACTTTGATATCCTCCAAAGATTTTGTTTACAGAAATTTGAGGATGAGCTTACTGTTTGTACATATTGGCATCCTCTCTGTAAGTCTTATCCTATAGGAAACCAGAGAATACATTTCGGAAGATAATCAGAAGGAGGAATAACAGAGGAAACACTGAGTCAGAACCAAGGATGTGATATAGATCTGAAAAACAATGGTGGACCTAGTAATGCTTTTGGAAACCTTGAAGGCTAGATGTGAAAATTTCTCATCCCCACCAGCCTAAAGGAAAATCTAGGATAGAAAAGTGAAGATTGATCACTTAACTCTCTTCTGATCTTCTTTTGGTTTCAGCAGTACTTATTTAGTGAAGACAAATGAAATGCTTGAGAGGAATACATAACTTGATGGCTTGTGCATGGTTCTGCAGCTCTGGTATCCTGTGATATTTAGCTGCCGATGTGTCTTTATTTCAGAGACATGGGTGCTATTGTTGTTTTAGAACGGAATGGACTCCCTGAAATACAAGGCCGGCTTACATTTTCAAGAAGAAATTTCTCTTTGGTCTTTCCTTCCTTCTGTTTTGTCCATCAGGATTCTGAATGATGCTTTCCTGCACACCTTGCTTCATGGTTCAGACTTTATTGCAGTCTCTTGTGTAAGCATGAAAGAGAGTAGGGCACTGAGGCAGGACAAGATGCAGAACTGGATGGTGCCTAAAACTTACATAATCTCTGGAATTTTCTTTAAGAAAACACATAAACAATAAATGCAGACAAGTACAGAAGGAAATTTTTAGATTAGGAAGGAAAAATAGAATTATAGAGCTCCTTGCACCACCAGTCACAACAGCCAGGATATGAAATTGTCTTAAATGTCACCATCAATGGACAAATAGATCAAGAAAATGTGGACATGATGGAATACTACATAGCCATGAAAGGACGGAATTCTGTCATTGTAACATGTTTGGGGCTTGAGGATGTTAAAGTGAAACCAAGTTGGCACAGAAAATCAAACACCACTTGATCTCACTCATATGTGGATTTAAAAAAAATGAAAGTTGAGAGTAACATAATGAAAGTTGAGAGTAACATACCAGAGACTAAGGAGAGAAAGGGGTATGGGGAGAGGTTGGTCAGTGAGTACAAAATGACAGGTAAATAGGACTAATAAGGTCTAGCATTTGATGCCACTATAGGGTGACTATCATTAACCATAATGCGTTGCACATGTCAAGAAATTTGTGAGAACTTTGAATGTACCCATCAAAAAGAAATGATGAAAGTATATGGTGAAAATTGATTTGATAATCACCCAAAGTTTATATTTGAATCAAAATATTACATCATAACTCATTGTTTCAATCAAATAAATTTAAAAAGAAGACAAGTACAGCAAAATCTACATGATCCAGGAAAGCAATATGTTGCTTTTGTTTTGATAGACTGAGTGTTCTCCTTGTGGTATTTTTTTCTTTAATAGATTTTGGGTGTATAGTCTTGACAATGACATCATTCTACTGCTTCTTATTGAGAGGATGGGAAGATAATTCAGTTGTTTTTCTATCATGGCTGATCCACATTTTATTTATTACTAATGCTTAGGAAAGTTTATTGTCCTAAATGTTTATTGGGAATGCATTTACATTTTTAAGATTGGTTAAGACTCAAATTTGAGAAAATTGCTATCTGGTCTCTTTTTTATACAGGCTATTAGATTGAAATATTTCAGGGTTTCTTAGGCAGTGAATAGCCTTGCTCTTGGAATTAATGCTTCTTATTGTCTAGGATCTTGTACATTGTAAGTTTTGCCTTCATTGCCTTCATCAATGTCAGAACTTCCTGATAAGTCAAGAAAAAACCTTAATCTTTTCCCAATATATTCATTTCAGTTTCTCTTCATGATTAACAGTCCAAGAATATTTCATTATTACTAGTCAACATTTGTCTCTTCCTGGAATAAATTACTGCTTTTGATATGATTTAAACATTTTGGATATAATTTTCTTTTCTTGATGTCAGAGTAATTTCTATTGATTTCAGTTCATTTTTATCTCTTTGTTACATATTCTACTTTTTTGATCTGAACTTTTAGTTCTTTAATCAATTTAAAGAGGCAAAGAGGATATCTTTATATACATCCAGGATTTTAGAATTGCTCCCTTATTTTATCAAAAACTTAAAAGACATCTTTCTAAATTGTAGTTAAAATGGTGTGTTTAAACTTTCCTTTTATAAAAAGAAATGTGCGGTGTGTTTCCAGTTGTACACACTGCACCATTTCTGACAGGAGAGAACTTCTATTTTGACTATGCATTGATGAACAGTGAATCTGTTGCTTGCAATTTTACACATTTGATGATTAGGAGTCTTTCTTTACTTTTTAAAAAAATAGATTAGCTTCAAACCTATCAGATTGTGACATAAATTCTGATCTTTTTCCTTTGTATCTTACACTGGAAAAGTGGTTATGGGGGGAATAGGGAGAATCTTCAGTCATTTTGCCAGGAAGCTGAGCAGTATTTTAACTATGTGTTGAAGGATTGGAAAAACACATTCTTATATCACATAAGCCCCAAATCAGTGTTTCCCAACTCTACTTCCCTATTACCAAACACCAAAAATGCCTTTAGATGCTCTAATGCCATCTGACACAAGAGGAACATGTGGCAGAGAAGTCAGAGTGGAAACAGAGTCCTTGGCTAACTACGGTTAAAAAAAATCTTGAGACTATATTGGAAACCCATAAGAGGAGAGGGCAGTAAGCAGTAGAGGAAACAGCCTCTCTGAGAGTCACCATCCAGACACTGGAATATAACATCATGAGGGAGGTAAGAAGGAGGGAAGTGGCTCTATTAGAACCTGGAAGACTATGAAGTATGAAGCCCATGGAGAGAGTAAAGTGAGAAACTCCAGTGAAGAACGTAGCTGGCAGCACCTTCTCCACGAGACGGGACTCACTGTGTGAGAGGAACAGTTTGAACCTGGGGACCCACAGTGATGATGATGATGGCTGGTGACCCCAGAGGCAGCTGCAGAGAGATGTGGTAGTGTAAGGGAGCAGCAGACATGAGGGACTGTACTGGCTGGTGCAGGACTTAGTCCTCCTGTGGGAGACAACAGTTAGCTGGGGGCCAACTTGGAGATGAGCTGGCTGAGCTCAGAACTCAGAACTGCTGCCAGCTCCACTTAGCAGCTCCCAGCTGGGCACAAACTTGTGGAAATTTCTTGGATGGCAGTGAACCCAGTAAGGCCCGTCTCGGGGCAGACCTGCTGATCTTATCTGCTACCCCACAAAAAGCTACTGCTCGCTTGCTGGGAGAGATCTGCACAAATTGGGACTCTGTCTCCACAGGCTGTCTACTAGGGAAACCAGAGAGAACCCTGGAAGTGAACTTTGTCTTTCCTTTTTTCCCTTCTTCTTTCTCCTTAATTGTTTGATCTTGTTCTTATATGAGTGTGAACATGGTTCCTAGTCTCTTTGTGGTGATGGTTCTGTTCTGTTCTTCCTTTTATCTCTTCCATCTCTGTTATCCTTCAGTCTTCTGTACCTGCTTCCCCAAGTTGGCACGATCCCCCTTTGTTCTCTGACCTTGTAATTTCTTCTTCCTCTTCCACTTTATTTTCTCCTTAATGCACTTTAAATTTTTAACCCCTGAAGACAAAATTGACTTGTATACTGCATATAATTTTCTGGTTTGTTTTAAATTTTGATATATAACCACAAATCTTGTTCATATGGTTAAAAGTGGCAAATTAAAAGTTAGCTCAGTTTGCTATTTTCTAGGATGTGTTTGATGCTATTGCTACCACTATAGCCAAACTGACATAATTGATCTAAACAGCTGTTGGTCCTAGTATTCCATGACTGATATTGATTAAGGGTTACAGAAAATACTGTGGCAAAGAACTAGGGCCAAACAAGCAAAAACTTATCATCTCCAACAAATTGAAGGGGTAAAATCTTCCAATAGATTGAAACCCAAAAACCAGCTACAGCTGGAATACCTCAGAGAAGTAGAAATCACCTAAGGATCCTAAATACTAGCAATAAAGCAACCCAAAATCCCAGGAATTAAACTAAAGAAAGAAAAAAATGAGAAAACACTTAAACAAAATGCAACCCCAGACATCAAGTACACCAAAGACAAATCCAGGGAGCAATGAGGTGGCAAAATCCAAAAGCTCCCCAAAAGCCTCTCTGAAGTGATAACAACAAAGCAATTGAATGAGGCTCTGGAAAATATTAAATCAGATATAATTTCTCAGCTAAAGACCATGCTTAGTGATTCTAGAGCAGATATAGACAAAAAATAGATGAGTTCAAGAAAGTTATGGGAACTCAGCATACAAAAGAAATAGAATACATAAAGCAGATTCAAACAGATATCCAGGAGAATAAAAATTCCACTGGAAGTATTCAAAGCAGATTAGGTCAATGTGAGAACCAAATCTCAGATATAGAAGACAAGCTTGCAGTTAATGATCAGGAAAAGAAATATTTCTCAAAAATATCAAGGGACCATTAGAAATCAATCCAGCAGCCACTATATGAAACAAAGAAGAATAATTTAAGATTGATTGGAGTCAGTGCAAAAGCAGGAGATAGCACAAATGATATTTAAAAGTGTTTACAGACAACATGGCAGAAAACTTCTCTGGTGGAGAAAAAGAACTTGACATACAGATATATGAAGAATATAAAACTCCATTTAACCACAATAAAAAAATCTATATCAAGGCATATAATAGTCATGATTCCAGAAATTCAGCATGAGAATAGAATCATAAAATCTATTAAGGAAAAGAAACAAATCACCTATAAAGGAAAGCCCATCAGAATCACAGCTGATTGTTCAACACAAACTCTCAAGACAAGGAGAGCTTGGAGTTAAATATTCCAAGTTCTAAAGGAAAGCAATTTTTAGCCCAGTTTAATGTACCTTGCAAAACTATCTTTCAAAACTGATGGACAAATAAGATACTTTCATGACAAAGAACATCCAAGGAAATTTATAACCACCAAACCAGCACTCCAAAATGTTCTGAAGGACATTCCAGAAAGAGATAATAAGGACTAGAACTCCATGAACTCCAACAGAAGGAATCTACCAGGCAAAGCAAACAATTGGAGGGGGAAAAAAAGAGGGAGCCAATGACAGTAAAATAACATGACAAGGATAAGTCAATACATATCAGTTATAATTATCAATGTTAATGATCCCAATTCACCAATCAAAACACACAGACTGGCAGAATCACTCAAGAAGCAAGATTCAACAATATGCTGTTTATAAGAAACATATTTCTTTAAAAAAGAAATTCACAGACTGAAAGTCAAAGAATGGAAAGCAATACTCCAGGTGACAGGAATCCAGAAAAATGTAAGAGTAGCTATTCTATTTTGTAGACAAAGTGAACTTAAAGCCAATTGATAAAACTGAGAGATAAAGAAGGTCACTACATCCTTGTAAAGGGAACAATTCAAGAGGAAAGATAACAAACATAAACATATATGCAACAAATACCAGTGTATCCAACTACACAAAACAAATACTAATGGACATGAAAAATCAAATAAGTCCTAATACAGTTGTATTGGGAGATCTCAATACCTCACTGTCACAAAAAGATCAACTAGAAAGAAAATAGTGAAATATTAGAAATGAACCAGACTTTTGAACAAATGGTCTTAGATATCTATAGAGTGTTCTGCTTCATGACATCAGAATACACATTCTTCTCAGCTGCACATAGGATGTTCTCCAAAATAGACCACATACTGGCCATAGAACATGCTTAAGTAAATGCAAAGAAATTCAAATTATTCCATGGGTATTATCAGAGCACAGTGCAATGAAACTGGAAATCCATGGCCAAAGAAATCACAAGAACTTCATAAACATATGGAAATTAAGAGTCTCATGCTCTACCAACTGAGCTAACCAGGCACTACATATGGAAATTAAATAGCACCTTACTGAAGAACCAATGGGTCACAGATGAAATTAAAGGAGAAATTAGATAGTTTTTACAGTTGAATGATAACAGTACAATATCCTGGAGCTTATGGGGCATGATGAAAGCAGTCTTAAGAGGAAAATTTATAGCAGTAAATACCCATATCAGGAAAACAGAGTGAGCACTTATAGGCAACTTAATGAGGAATCTCAAACTTCTAGAGGAAGAAGAGCAGGCTAAGTTAAAAGTTCATACAATGGAGGAAATTATAAAGATCAGATCAGAAATTAACACACTGGAGACCAAAAAAAAAAAAAAATACAAAGAATCAGTGAATTAAAAAGTTGGTTCTTTGAAAGATTAAATAAAATTGACAAACTGTTAGCCAAACTTATCAGAGGAAAAAAAAGAAGAAAAGACTCAAATATATGCAATTAGGAATGAAAAGGGTAAAACCACAACAGACCTTGCAGAAATTCAGAAGATCATCTATACCTACTTCAAGCACTTATATTTTAATAAGATGGAAAATACAGAAGAAGTGAACAGATTCCTAGATACATATGAATTATCAAAGCTGAGTCAAGAATATATAAAAATCCTAAATAATCTAATGTCAATAAATGAAGTAGAAGATGCAATTAAAAACCAATCAACAAAGAAAATCTCAAGGCCCTGACAGATTCATGGCTGAATTCTACAAGAAATTTGGAGAAGGCTTAACACCACTACTTCTCAATCTCTTTAATGAAATTGAAAGGGAACTAATACTCCCAAACTGATTCCTGGAAACAAGCATTACCCTGATATCAAAACCAGAGAAAGACTCAACTAAGAAAGAGAATTACAGGCTAATTTCCCTAATGAACATAGAGGCAAAAATTCTCAATAAGATACTGGCAAACTGAATAAAGAAAATCATCAAGAAGATTATACACCATGATCAAGTGGGATTCATCTCAGGGATGCAGGGATGGTTCAACATATGTAAGTCAATAAATGTAATACACCATTATAACAGAGCCAAAACTAAAAATCGTATAGTTATGTCAATAGATGTAGAAAAAGCTTTTGACAAAGTCCAACATCTATACATGATAAAAAACTCTACAAAAAAATTGAAATAGATGGTCTTCATCTCAATCTGATAAAAGTCACCTATGACAAACCAACAACCAACATCTTACTAAAGGGACAAAAACTGAAAACTGTCTCCCTAAAATCAGGAACATGACAAGGATGTCTACTGTCTCCACTCCTATTCAACATAGTCCTGGAAACATTAGCTGGAGCAATTAGAGAAAAGGAAGAAATGAATAAAGTTAGGAAAGAAAGAAGTTAAACTATCATTATTTACAGATGATATGATACTCTACATAGAAGACCCCCAAAAACTCCATCAAAAGACTTCTAGAGTTAATAAGCAAATTCAGCAGCATAGCTGAATACAAAGTCAATACTCAAAAATCAGTAGCATTCCTATACATAAACAATAAACTGAGAGAGAAATTATGCAAATAATACCTTTCACAATAGCATACAAAAAATGAAATACTTAGGAATCAGCCTAAGAAAGAGTATAAAAGACCTATACATTGAAACTATAATACTTTAAAGAAGGAGATTGAAGAGGATGTCAGAAAATGGAGATATCCTTTGCTTTTGGATAGGAAGAACCAACATAGTAAAAATGGCCATATTGTCAAAACTGTCATACAGATTTAATACAAACTCAATCAAAATATCACTGTCATACTTCACAGGTCCAGAGAAAACATTCCTAAAATTCATTTGGAAACATAAGAGACCTAGAATAGCAAAGGCAATTCTGGGCAACAAAGGCAAGGCAGGAGGCATCACAATCCCTGACTTGAAATTATATTACAAAGCTACTATGATAAAATCAGCATGATACTGGCAAAGAAATAGACCTAAGGATCAATGGAACAGATTAGAAGATGCAGAAACAACTCCAGATACACTAAGCTACCTTATGCTTGACAAAGATGCTAAACACATTCACTGGAGGAGAGATGGCCTCTTAATAAATGGTGCTGGAAAAACTGGCTCTGCTCATGCTGAAGATTAAAGGGTAGACTCATATCTTTCACTATGCTTAAACTAAATTTGAAATGGATCAAAGATCTAAATATTAAAAAAGAAAACAAATCTTCTGGAAGATAGGGTAGATAAAACTCTTGAAGACATTGGTATAGGCAAAGAGTTTATAAACAAAACCCTGATTGCCCAAGTACTGTCACAAAGAATCAACAACTGAGAACTCATTTTATTGAAAAGCTTTTGCAAGCAAGAGAAGCCAGCAGAGTCAAGAGACAACCCACACTGTGGGAGAAAATGTTTTCCAGCTGTACCTCAGACACAGGATTACTATCAAGAAAGAACATATAAAGACCTAAAAAAACCCAGTCCTCCCAGATTAAAAAACACAATTCAAAAATGGGCATCTGAGATGGATACACACTTCTCAGATGAAGAATTACAAATAGCACATAAATATATGAAAAAATTTTCTGCATTACTTTTCATTGAAGAGGTACAAATTAAAACAACACTGAGATTCTACCTCACCCCAGAAAGAATGGCTATTGTCAAGAAATAAACCAGCAACAAATGTTGGAGGGCTTGTGGGAACCCTTCTCCACTGTTGATGGGAGTGTAGACTGGTACAAACACCGTGGAAATCACTGTGAAGACTCCATAAAAAAGTAGGATTGGAGATCCCATTTGACACAGTAATTCCCCTTCTGGGTATCTTCCCAGAAGAATTAAAAACATCATACCACAGCAATATATGTGCACCAATGTTAATAGCAGCACAATTTGTAGTAGCTAGGTCTTGGAAACAACCTAAATGACCATCAACTGAGGAGTGAATAAAAAAGATGTGGTACTTTTATACAAAGAAGTATTACTCAGCCATAAAGAATGATAAACTTAAGGCTTTTATAGGTAAATGGACGCAACTAGAAACTATACTCATAAGTGAAATAAATCAGACTTGGCATGTGTAAACATCATATTATCTCACTAGTAGGAGACACTGAAAGAAACAATGTATGTATATTATAGCTAAGATAGTTATTCTACTGCTTTCTCTGAGGTTATTGAAGAGAAAGGCTTATGCTGTTACTGTTCGGACTATTGAATACAGGTGGCTTGTGCTCTGGGTGTCTGATTTGGGAATAGCAATGCACAATGTATGTACCATTGTTGTCTCTTGATTGTTGTGTTTTGCAATTTTGTTATTTTTTCTCCTTGAAATAGATTTGGAAAAAAAAATCTCAAGTTTGAAATTTTTGTGAAAACATTTTACTAAAGATCCCTACCCCAGACTGTAGGAAGGAGGGAAAGGGGTAGCTGAGGAATCCTAAGCTTAAACTTCATTAATGTTACAGCAAAGAAGTCTGAGTTATGAAGATATGGCACACTTTGAATGTCCTGCTGAGACCTATATGGTGTCCATATAGCTCTTTTTAGGGCTTGAATTTTACATGTTATCTAAGTTAATTTTTAGATCAAAATATTTTCTAGTATTCCAGGTATCTCTTCTTTCTGGTGTTTCCTCTAGTACTTTTCCCCACTCATGTATTTAAGAGTCACTTCTCTGGGAATATGGAACCTTGTGTTACATTTTAATGCAATTTTAACTGAGCATGAAACCAAGTATATTCCAAACCCTTCATAATTGAGGCTCCCTGAAAGGACATCTTACAACCATATACACTACTATATTATATATATATATATATGTGTATATATATATATATATATACATATATATATATATATATACGGGGGTCTGATTTTCATGTTTAGTTTAGAGACATTTCTTCAGGTTTAACTCGGTATCAATGTTTTGACTATATAGTAACTATAAAGAAGTTATGTATACAAATGACTTTCTCCCTGTTCTGTATGTGTACCTAACAACTGGGGTAATGGCCCTTAATCAAAGATTTGCCATATAATCATAAACAAATGCCTTTCCTTTCATACCATGTGCTTGCACAGATGTGCGTAAAGACCTGCCAGGGGCGACACAAAGGAGACGGGAGAGTACTGAATTTCACTCAGAGTTTTCAATGAACAGTGATGGAGAGAGATGATATTACCCATCAAGAGAAGGCCTTCCATCACCCATTCCCTGGCCTTTTAGTCTAGTATTGTGTGAGATAAATTCCCCAGCTTTAACAGTAAGCCAGGAGGTAGCTGAGTGTTATTTCCTAGGAAAGAACTGTTTCCCTCTAGTATAGTGAAGTCTCTCTTTACAGAAATAATTTGCTTATGTGTGTTTGTCCAGGGAAATACCATCCAAAGGTCTTTATCAGACAGTTTGTAACCAAGGAAAGCAGCAATATCTGATGATTATGATTATTTTCAAGGTTACCCTGTCAATTTGAAAATGAAAATTCTTATTTTCTAGGAAAATGCAATGTAGTTTGGATGTGAGAAGCCAAGTGAACAGTGTATATTTTCTCACTGTATTACTCTAATCTCTTTAGGTCAAGGTTAAACGGGTCTCGAATAACAGACATCTGTGTTTGTAATGCAATAAAGTGTAATGAGTGTGGCAACTTTTTCTAATTTACCTCAGCTGGATATGCAAATGAAACCATTAAACTTATAACCCATAACTCTATGGGGAACTGATGGGTGACCAGAGTGGAGAGTATTTACTGTAGCTAATGGGAAAGTTGTTAGATGATAGGAATGTAATATGTTCTGTTTGCAAATGTACTAAAGAGCTAGTTAGCAGTGTAAATGAGGATTTGGTTATTTAGGAATAACCTTCGAATTGGCAAAATGAGTCCCTAGAGTGTGATTTAAATTTTAAAAAATCAATCATTTATTTTATGGTGTTTGAATTTACTAACTGTAGCTTGTTATGTGTATTTAGAGATGTAGTTTTATAAGAGGGACTTGGAGGTGAGGCATCTCTGCAGTATATTAGTTCTTTATTTTTAATGTAGTATTTTTTCTTCAAGCAACTCATAGCGCTTCACAAAGATCCATGAGTTAATCTTGAAGCCTACTTGTTAGGAAGGTAAAGGTCAAGGTTATAATAATAACTTCATAAAGATAGAAAAATTATAGATGCATATTTTTGTTCAAATCTTATCACTGAAGACATTCAGAATAAAATTTAGGCATTTGGTGTCAGCCAGTATTTAGACAAAACAACCATTTTCTTCTGCAGTTTTTTTTTCCCCCAGGTACTGGGGATTGAACCCAGGGTTTCATGCATGCTAGGTACACACCTCTGAGCTACATCCCATGTCCTCCTGAAGCCAGTTTTAAGTTTTCCATAACCTGTCTATACATTCTCCATTAAACCTCTGGATGTTTGGGTTTTTTTTGTTGTTGTTGTTGTTAGTGTTGTTTCTTTTGGTACCAGGGATTGAATTCATGACTACATGCTTGCAAAGCAGGTGCTTATGCCTCTGAGATAAATCCCCAGCCCTCCATTAAACCTCTGGGTTTGTTAACCTGCTTTATACCCAAATGGCCTGCCCTCCACTATTCTAGAGTCGCAGCCATAAGTGAGTTGCCCAGAATGAGAGAGATGGGTTCTCTTCTTGACTCTTATCTGAGAGAGGACTGTGTATACGCCAGTCCTGAAAATGTGCACCCATGATGCAGGGTCTGTTTCATCTATCTGCTTATGCTTCGTACAGTGGCTCGCCCTGCGTCCTCTTTGACCAAGGATCGTCTTTCTTAAGCACATGCATGCTGGAAGCCAACAGGTATGCGAAATTACACATGCCAGCCATTTCTGATCTAAAAAATAGCAGTTTCATATGGCTCAGCCTAGTAATTTTTTTAACCTCAGGCTGAGATCTAACTCTCTGTCTCAGTGCTACATCAGAACTTTTTAAAAACTGTAATGAAGAGATTTAAGTGACATCTTGGCCATGTTATCCTAGTATTTCACATTTCCTCTGTTTTGTAAATCTTGGTAAACATTAAATACAAGAAAAGCGATTTGATCCATATTGTTTCAAAATTGTACCTTTAAAAAATGAGCCGTGAAGCTTACATAGTTGAGATTATTGCCCTATTTGCTTTAGTTCTGTCTCTATTGGTCTATTGCATTTTTACGCTCTGTTAGAGAGGAGATAAAGTGAAAATGCAGGATTCCAATATCAAATCCTTACCTGGAATTTCCCAATTAAGTTATTTTTTTTGCATGCTTGTATTTCTTAAAACAACTTCCTCAAAGCTATGAAACAGCACATAAAATAATGAAGGCTCCAATGGATGTGGTATGGAAAACATGCCTAGTCACTAGCACAAATTAGGATCCACCGAAACCTTAAAAATCCTTTATACTCTTCTCAGTAATAATTCAGTCAATTCAATAATTCAGAACCATCCATGGATGCTACAATAGTTGAGTGAAAATTTGATGGGAAACAGGATATTCACATAGTTCCAGTGTCTTTTCCAACAAATTATGAAGGTAGCAAGAGTCACTTTAGAGTGAAGGAATCTAGCAGACACTACCTTAACCAAGTGATCAAAGAAAATATTATCAATAGTGGGGCAAAATGACAGTGCATGTAACCTGATATGATATGCCAAAGATGCATCAACTCCTCAGCAGTATTCCTGCCAAAAATGTATAACATAAATCTAGTCAAAAGGAAGAAGCAGACAACTCAAACTGAGGGATGCTTTGTAAAATAATTGTTCTGTTAGCATAAAAGTGTTTATGTCATGAAAAACAAAGGGTCTCAGATTCCAGAGGATTAAAGAGATGTACTACAACCATGTGAAACGTGTGAGGCCAGATTATATCTCATAGCAAACCCTATGCATGAAAGTATGGAGACATTTGGAAAAATAGGAATATGGGCTGCCTAGTAGGCAGGGATGCTGTATTGATATTAAACTCTTGAATTTTATAACCACATCATACATATGTAAGAGAATAGCTTCATTCCTAGGAAATACACTGAAATATTAAAGAGCTAAAAGGGTCTGATAATGTATGCAATTTAGTCTGAAATTGTTCAGAAGGAATAAGTTATAGAACAAGTTACACTGGTCTTGCATCTTTAAGTTTGAAATTATTTTGAAATAAAAAGTTCAAAGTACTCTGCACAAAAACTACAGGTTTGCTAGACTTTTTCCTTTAGATTTTGACTCTCCATGTAATCATTAAAACAATCACGGTGTTAGCTGTTATAAGGAAGCATAGCATTACATTAGAAAGATAAAAAAATGTTACTAAGCCCAGGGCTTTAGGATTCTGAGAACATATTTTAATATATGGAAAAAGATCAATCTTAAAATTGGTGGTACATCCCATAGTTTGTAGCAGTATTTTTGGTGTTACATAAACTAATGATTTGATGAATCTTAGATTTGATAGGATAGTGGTTGTGCTGCAGAATTTTCATGTAGGGAGATGGGACACCAATCTTTTCCCCAGGAAGCATCTTTATTCCAACAGGCACTGATTTGGTGGATTTGCATCCAAAGGCTGAGTGAGGAACATGGCATAGGTGCGCCTCTTATACAATGTTTGTGTCTCCCTTCTATGGGTGCATGCTTACATCTTACAGTCTGGTTGGGTATACATTAACATTCTACAGTCTGGTTCAGTGTGATTTAGTTACAGAGTTACATCAGAACTACACATGCCTACACTGAGGCTGATATCACTACATCATAAAAAATTTCTGCCTTGGTCAGGAAGGGGCCTACCACACTTGGTCCTGTAGGTACTGAGTTAACTTGAAAGGATAATGAATTGGCAGATTTTATATTGTTGAAGCAGTCTTTGAGATTGGTATCTCAGTGCTTTGTGTCATCTTTGAAAGAAAGGTGCATATTATGGATTAAGAAGCGCATGTGTGACAAACTCCTACCCAAGTCTGACATCCCAGTCTTCTACCTTTTCAGCCCTTTTTTTGTAGTGCCATCTTCATCTTTCATAACATGGAAGAGAGAACATTATCAGAAGAGTAAGAAGTTTTGTATACTTTTGCAAAGAGTTCCTAATATCTTCTGAGACACTGAGGCTAAACCTCTAAGATTCTAGCTCTACTAAACATTTTGATGCTTGGAACCCTGCCACAAGCCCAAGGCCATTGATGAGGCTCATCCTCATGATGCTATCTAGGGTTAGTGGCTCTCAAGGTGTGGTGCCCAGATCAGTCACATCAGCATCCCTTGGCAGCTTGTTAGATTTGGAAATTGTTTTGACCTGCCATGAACCTCTTGATGCAGGAAGCCCTGGGTTGAGACCCAGTCCTATGTGTTTTCACAAGCCCTCCTGGGGACCTTGATGCATACTAGAGTCTGACAATCCTTGGCCTGAAGGAAAGGCACAACACAAAGAAATACAAGTTGTCACAGGTTGTCACTTCTTTTTAATAGAGAAGTAAACATGACTGCAAGACCTCTCCGCTTAACTGATAATCCAGGAAGCACACTTTCTCTTGGAAGAACAATCTGACAATTGTTGTTGAATTGAGTTGACACTGCAGGTGCTTAACTCAGTTAAGGACAAAGGCAGGAAACAGGACATTGTGAGCAAAGGAAGCATGCACTGGTTACCAGCATTTTGAAGCAGGTCTTCCAAGTGTTGTCGCTTGAATTCTTTTAAATGGGGATAAAGATTCTATGTGTTGCGGAAGGTTAGAAGAACTGATCTGTTGGAAGATTTTAGTTTTTTTTTTTTTAAGTGAGAATTTTAGGTTACTCAAATGAGTTGGTAGAAGGCATCCCCAAGAGAATTTAGTTTGAGTTCCTCTGTTGTTTCTGTTGCTGCAAAGCATCTCTTACTGCCTTTAGCTGGTTTCAGCTGAGTGGGTTTGTCTTCATTATGGATCCTAATTTCCTGTTCCTTGCTATGCCTGGCAGTTTTCTACTGGACACAGACACTGAATTTTCCTTTGTGGAGTGCAAGATAATTTTGTCTTCCTGTGCATTTTCTTGAAGTTTGTCTTGGGACCCTGTTGTGTGGAAACTGTTTAACCCTTTTGGTCCTGAGATCTGCTAGGTAGGACCAGAACTGTGTTTTATCACGTTAGGTCTTATGGTTCTCCACTGCTGAGACAAGAGGTTTCTGAGTCCTCACCCCAAGCCTTTTGGATTATGAGGTTTTGCAGTCCCTCTGATGGGAAGAAGCCTTGTGCCTTCTAGTCCTTCCTGGTGGCTCTACCTCCAGCCTTGGGTAGTTTCCTTATGCAATGAGCTGCTCATTCCTGCTGAAAGCTGGGGGCAGAGCCCCTTGGTATCTTTGGAGCTCTCTTTCCCCTCCAGGATTCTGCCCTAGGAATTCTAGCTGCTTGTCACCCCAGATTCTTAGCTCTGTCTCTTCAACTCATGGAGTCACTGGGCTGTCCATAGGTCCCTGTCTTTAGCCTGTCTCCTGTAAAGTCTCTTCAGACACTAAGTAGGGGTGATCATCTGACTCTAGTGTTTTTTCTTTTCTTTTTTTTTTTAATTTTAAAGATAATAAAACCCAAGAAAACAAAACAGAATAAAGCCAATCAAAACAAAGCGGTGAAATTGGTACAGAACTTCAAAGCAGGATAATAAGTAAACAACAATGGCTACCATAGTATATCTTGTTATCTTCACAATAGTTGTCCATTCCACCAGGTATAGTAAAATCAAACAAAATAAAACTGTACAAAAACAATCAAAATAGAATATTGAATAAAGGAATACAATTAATCAGAACAAAACAAAATATTTGAGTACAATATTGGATTTCATAAACCAGACAGAAGGAAATCCCTTATGTTTGCGCTATTGCATACTGTTATGGTATTGCATACCAGTGCTCAGACCACTGGTCCCAGGCCTATTGATATAGGGGAATCAATCTCCCAACCTACTATGTCCACGAGTTCATGTTCTCTAAAATCAAGGAATGAATTTTAGGAACAACAGAAGTGAAGAGTAGAATATATTTATTGAGAGAAAGCTTCTGTCTGAAGAGAGAGAGAAGGGGACCTGAGCGGGTTGCCCAAGACTCTGTGTTTTCCAAGGATTTTTATAGAGTAAGACCATGGGTTCAAGGTGGGGGAAGACTGGGAACTCACAAGGCAGAGGGGCATAAGGTGGGACATAACTATAGTCAGCCAATAAGATCAATAGCTCAGGTAAAATTGATTACATTAGGGACAAATGGGAAAGCAAGGCAAGTAGAAAGCAGGCATTCTTGGGGTTGTGTCCTTTACCCTAGAGGGATGGGATAGTGGCTCTCCTGTAAGAGGGAACTAATTAGAATATCAGTCTTTAGGATGTGGATTCATTTGTTTGAGCCTTTGTCTTGAGGCCTGGCCCACAGCAGGAGGTGTCTGTCTCCCCCATAGTTGCCAGGTGCCTGCACTGGCTCCATTGAGGACCTAGCCCTAACTCACTGCCTATAATATTTCTGATTAACTCAGCTGCCTGTAGCACTGCAAACTCAAGCAAACAATACAAGCATTCAGTTGCTTTTTGTGCTTCAGTCGCTGTCAACTTAGCCTGTCCTTAGAACCAGCCGGTTGGGAGGTGGAGGTGGAGGTGGAGGTGGAGGTGGAGGTGGGGGATAGTTTTTGATTCTTAGCCCCTGCGCCTGATAGTTTTTGATTCTTAGCCCCTGCACCTCCGGTAGGCTCACGGCAGGTGCTGTCTGCTTTCTCTCTTCCTGGGCACCATATGGCTTATGCAGCTTACCAGAAAGGCTGCCTTAGCTGGCTTCTTGATGGGCTCCTCCCAGTCCCAGCATGGCTGATTCTCAGGAGGTGCTATCTGACTTCTCTCTTCCTGGACCCTGCACAGTTCGTATAGCTTCTTCTTTTCTTTTCCTTCTCTTTCTTTTTTCTTTTGCCATTTCTCAGGGACTGTTGCTCTTGATTGTCTGACGTCCAATGTTTTGAATACCATTACTACACATGTTGTGTTCCCTTTAGGTGGGAATGGAAATAAATCCAGCTACTGCAGCTTCATTTTAGCCAGAAGAAGAAGTCTTAGTGTAGGGTTGAAACAGCTGAAAACATGCATAATTTTAAAAAGATGGTATTTATGTTTAAAAATATCTAAAGGCTAGTTGAAACTTGGAGGCTATAAGATAGTCAAAACACTGTAAGTGTTTTGTGTATGTTGTGTGTGTGTGTACAGCTCTAAATGAAAGGCTAAAGAGAGAACCCAGAAGAGAAGCATTTCTGTGTTGAGATGTGTTTCATGAACACGTGTCTGAAACTCATTGCTCTGATTTAGTGTTGTGGAAGTGGATACACTGGATTGGTACATTCATTCTATAGGAATCACCTGCGGAGACACAGCCTTCTCTAGGTTTCCTCTTGAGCCTTATATTCAGTGTCATTTTCTCCAGGTAACATTTGGACATGTGAGTTGTTCAGTGTCTTATTCATTTATAAGTGAATTTTATTCTTTATGAGTTAATTGGGAATTAAGTTGTTTATAAGTGAAAATGGATATAATTCAAAACACAGTGTTAAGTTCGTAAAATGACTTGTTTTTATTGAAAAATGCCTGGTGAGTTGATGGGTATTTCATGTATTTCTAATGCTTTCAATTTTTCATATCTGAAACACAACTAACCACTGAATTTACATTATAATAAATAGTTATTAAAGTTTGCCTGAAGGCAGTTTCTTAAATACACACATAGTGGTTGCAGAGAGTTAATTTACTTCTTTTAAGACTTGGCTTCAATACTAATTCAGGATGTAAATGTCACAGTTTGCAAGCTTGAAGAGTTACAGTGATTATCTCACAAGTACAATATTTGAATAATCATAACAGCTTTTTTTTTCATTATGGAAGAGAAAAGATGATCAGTCAGCCCTAAGTACCAGCAGCTGTACTCCTAGTCTCAGACATAATCCAAATGCCTTGTATTCATCATAATAAATATGCCATTTATAATTAGATGCTAGTTACTAGATAACATGGCTTTTCAGTTTCATCTCTTAATATTTGAATCCATGCATTTACAGACTATATGTTAACTAAATGACTTATTTTGATATAGTTCCAAAAATGGCACTTTAAAATAAAGAATTTTAAATTATGTCCAATTTAAATACTATTTGCTTAACAATGTGCCC
The DNA here is from genome assembly GCA_004027455.1 of Hydrochoerus hydrochaeris. Classification (NCBI taxonomy): domain Eukaryota; kingdom Metazoa; phylum Chordata; class Mammalia; order Rodentia; family Hydrochaeridae; genus Hydrochoerus; species Hydrochoerus hydrochaeris. The sequence continues at coordinate 20,909 of PVLA01014935.1, forward strand.
AAACTGTCTTATAAAAGTTGTTAAACTAAATCACTCCTCTGACCAAATTAGTTTGAAAGTTAATGAGCTAGGTTAAAATTATTTATATGAAACTGGGCATGGTGGCTCACCTCTGTAATGCCAGTAGTCTGGGAGGCTGAGGTAGGGAGATTGGCAGTTTGAGCCCAGCCTGGGCAACTTAGCTACTTAATGAGACCCTCTCTCAAAGAAGGGAGGGAAGGGATGTAAATCACTCAGTGTGAAGTCCTTGCGTCCAATTCCAGTAATGCCCCAGTCTTGGAATTTACTTAAAATAGGTATTTATCTGAAATAGTGTTTTGCAAAGTGTTTTTATCTGAATTAATAATATCACTATTGTCTAGGATACCTGTTAGATATGCAAATTCATAGTGAGATCCCATTTCAAAACTAAGAATAAGGGCTGAGAAGGTAGCTCAATGGTAGAGCACTTGCCTACCATGTGTAAGACCCCAAAACAGGAAAAAAAAATCTAACTCTCCACTTTAATTAATTAATTAATTTGATTTGATTTAGTTTTTTTTTTTTAATGTAAGCAGGTTGGCCTCGAACTCACATCAATTCTCCTGTCTCAGCCTCCCAAGTGGTGGGATTACAGGCATGTGCTACCATGCCTAGTGAGCTCCTCACTTTAAACCCACTCAACCAGAAAGGCAAGGTAGAGGCCAGCTGTTTTTAACTGGCCCAGAGCTATTCCAATACACTTATAAAGTAGGAGCACCTCTGATCACAAAGCATGATTCTCTGTTACAAGTAGACACCAGAAAAATGGCTCTTTGCAGCCTTCTTCTTGATTTTCACTTGTAGCTCAGAAGCTGTTTCATGCATCTGGCTTCTAACTGTTGGTTGAGGCTAATTAGGATTTGAATCTATTAGAAGGCATAAGGGCAGTCTGCTCAAACCATTTTTCCAATTTAATGTCCAAATGATCATTTCATTGCTTTAGATGAAAGTAATGAATTTGTCTTAGGATTTCTAAACTGTAACTAACTCAAGTTAACCAGGAGAGTTCCATCTAATTGGATCATCAATTTACTCAGTTTCATCAATTCTTGATGGATAAACTCACCAGAACTAATCTGGATGCAGAGATTGACTTTCATTTCTCTTTCTCTTCCCACAAAAGGGAGAAGTGAACTAACTGCTGATCATTATTGCTTTCATCTGTACCATTTCCAGCTGGGATTTACTGTCACAAAACACACTGGTATGTGCTTCAACATCTTTTAATAATTGTTGCAAGCTAGAGGAAAGGCGGTGGATTTTTACCTGTAGGAGAACTTAATGGGAGAGTGGGCTGTTTCAAAGCCAGGAAGAGAAAAAGGAAAAAAAAATACAAAAAAATAACAACAGATCCCCAAATTAAAACCTGTGTTACCTCCTTCTCTGCCATGGTGTGTGTGGGGGAGACCTTTGAGAAATGAATTTGAGGATTTTTTCACCCTCATAGGACAGAAGTTTCTTAAACCCTTCATCACCTTAAAGGATTGATAGTATTACGAAAATTTATGGCTCTGCACAGTGATAGAAAATCATTGCTTGTGATGGGAAATTTCTCCTGCGAGTTGTAATGAAGGATATTTGCTCTCTTTGAAACTTGCAATGAGTACTGAGTATTAATATTATGAAATTTAATTTGGTATTTAGGCAGTTGTCAAGCTCTTTAATTTATTCTTCTTTGGATGGCCTCACGAGTTTCATGCTCTGATAACAAATGAAAGTTAGCAGTGCTTAAATCTTGGCATAAGCTTCAGATATATCCAGGACTCTTATTTTTACTCAGAGGTAGCCGGTATGTATAGGTAGCTTCTGAAAAAGGGTTAATTTGGTGATCTTATGTTTTCAATTGAATATTCTGGTCAGCCATATAAGCAGTTTGGTTGGAAAAGCAAATTGCTGAGTGATACATATGGAAAACATTTGGGTAATTTTTCCTCTTCACAATCTCATGTGCAATCATAATTGTATGCTTTGTAGTTATTTTTGTAATTAAGAGCTAATAAAGCCACCAGTTAGAGCTTCTCCCAATATATAATGAATGCAGTTTTTAAGGGCCTGCTTAGTCCCGTGGATTTAGGTTATACATTGATGCAGCTGAATGTAGCTGGATATTCCTTAGTCCACCTCTCAAAGACAGCTGCTTCCAACTTTTTAACATATTTTGTTGAAGATTTTTCTCCCAAATCATCTAAATACATTGTTATTATTTGTCCTCCTCTTTGGTAGATATTGTCCTTGGCTTTGTAATAGAAAAATGAAGTATTTTTAGCCTGTTTGTACTACTTGTTTTCCCACCTCATACCCACACATTACTTTCTGAATTATCCATTCATAGCTGTGGCACAAATTTGGTGAAATTAATGTCTATTATTTTGGCTATGTAAAACTGAGCCATGGCATGTCCCCTAGATTGATTTCCTATCTGAGGCCACATTTTTTATTTCCTAGAGATAATAGCTGCCTTTTGTGTTGTCGTTTAGTTTTATGGGCTATGTAAGACTAAATCTGTCCCCCAACTTTCTATCAGAACTACAAAGCTGCCCTGAGTATTGGCCAGGTACCTCAGGAGGCCCAGCAGCTCCGTTTTGCTGATGATAATACGGACCAGGACCAGGAGGATGCAGCCTTCTCCCTGCTCCACAGCCAGCTGTCTTCTAGGCCACCTGCTCAATCTGGAAGCTCAGCGACACCCTTGTATCATCTCAGGAATTCCCTTCAACTTTGAGTCATAATACGGGTTTGGTGGTTGTCTCAGGGAGATTGTTCAAGTGTGTCTCTAAACATTGAAGTGCGTTTCAAATATAGTAGTAGAGGAAGGGAAGTAAGAAGCCACAAAGAAATTTTTCTTTCAGTGAATTTCTGGCCCCAGCATCATGCACTTTTCTATCCTGTTGCTTTTCCTAGCTTCTGTGTGGGTTACGGCTTTGAGTCTTCCTCCCTTTGGCTTTTCCGTTTGTCCTTCTGTCATTCTCTCTGCTTTACTGAGACAACAGTTCACAAACTATTTAAAGGGTGCAATGCAGTGAATTTTCCTTTATTCACAGATATGTGCAGCCATTGCCACAGTCAATATGAAACTATTGTCATCACCTCGAGAAGAAGCCCTGTACCCTTCAGCAATCATCTCAATGCACTGCCCACTCCTGCCACAAAAAACACTAATCTGTTTTGTATCCTTTGCATATAAATGGAATTATATAAAAAGGTCTTTTATAAATGGATTTTTCACTTAATATATTGTTTCTATCTGTCTATATTATAACATATATTAATATATTTATATATTAACAATATATTAATATCTTAATCCTTTTTATAGTCAAATGATATTTAATTATATAGATAGCTTACATTTTATTTATCCATTTTTCAGCTGATGAGTGTTTGAGATGTTTCCATATTTTGGCTATGCTAGATAATGCTGTTATGAGCATTTCTGTACAAGATTTTTCATGGGTGTGTATTTTCAGTTCTCTTGGATATGTGCCTAGGAACTGAATTTCTTGCATTCACTTTTTATTCTTTCACTTTTTGAAAAGCTGGCAGACTGTTTTCCACTATGCATCTACCATTTTACATTCCTATCAGCAATGTAGAAGGGTTCTGATTTCTCCACATCCTCACCAATACTTGTTATTATCTGACTTTTGATTTTAGCCTTCCTAGTGCATATGAAGCTATACCTCACTGGGATACCCTGTTTCTAGACCCTTTATCTCCATTATCTTGGTTTTCTTTCTTGTTTTGCTGAAGCATATCTTCTGGTAGTTTTCTAAGACAGAGTGTGTAGGAGGCAAATTATTTGGAGGTTTGCAGATCTTAAACTTTTTATTAAAATATTACAGTGTGGTCTGGGAGCATTTTAATTTAAAAATTAGTATTCTTTTTCTTGAAGACAGTTTAACAAATTCTGTAAGCTTTGGGTTTCATAGAACTTGGATCTACCCAAGGGAAAGAGACACTGCTGTGTTCTGTAATCTCATATACAGGGTTTGTGGCTGGACCACTGAAGGTTAAATTTCAACCCTTCTACTCCTTGCAAGTTACCATACCTCTCTGGGCTCAGCATATCAGTAAAATGGTTTATTGAGAGGGTTAAATGAGATTGCATGAAAGGTGGTTCGTATGGTTCCTGACACCCAGTAAGTGCTCATGAGCATTTAGAAGTGCAGTTAAAAGTAGTACGAAATATTTATAAAGGTACTCGTAGAGTAATACAGTACTTTTGTTTTTGACTTTATTTTTTCCATGAATGTCTATAACCTTCAAATGTCAGTGTAATGAAATCAGCTTTCAGGAGTAGACCCCAGGCTTGGCGAAGTATTTTACCTTCATTAGCATTTATCATACTCTTCTGTTTGTCACCTCTTTTCATGGATCTGACTCTGCTAGGAAAGGGGCCATGAACAGCCATACTATTAGTAGCTACCATGGTTTCTTTAGCGTGCCAGCCAGTGGTCAGTATCTGTTGAGTGGCCGTAGTTGACAGGCACTGTGGGAGCTTCAGCACTCTGCATGCTTTTGGCTGGACTCCCACCAGTGCTCACCACTTGGCACCCTCAGGTCTCCCCTGTAGAGCCATCAGGATCACTCATCTGGGGCCTTTATCTTTGTTTATAGTGATCATGAAGCCAAAACTGTTTGAGTTTGTGACTCCTGACCTGAACCTCATCAAACAGGAATGCACAGTTACATCTATATGCCTCTCTGTACCTTATGTGAACAGCTGGAAATGCCCCCCCAGCCAGCCTGCTGCTTGCCCAAGTAAGTTCCTGTTAAAAGTGCCTGCTACTTCTGTTTCTTGAGAATGGTTGGCCATTGTGATGCATAGCTGGTCACTATGGTTCATATTGTAAGAACCAATCAAAAGACAGCCACGTACTCTACCTCTGTACTTCCTCTTTGCAACTACATAAAAACCTTCCTTCCTGAGCCTTTGAGGCCTGACAGTTTTATAAGGATTGATTCCTTGTCAGTGCCTGTCCATGTAAAATAAATCTGCCTCCAAATCCTCGGTGACCTTTTTGGTGTTTCTGCTTGCTGTTGCATTAATTGTGCCATCATCATCTGCCATTTGGAGACAGCTAGAACAGAGCTATGTAAAGTGCTGTGACTTCAGGTTACTCGGGAGATGCTAACAGGATCACGAGTAGAAAGTTGAGTTTTGGAGCTTCTGGCATGGATGTGGTGGTGAAAAATGGAGAAATAAAGCATAAGGCAGGTATAGCTAATTCCACTTCTACATCTCTGTTTTTCTTCTTGGGGATTTCTCTAACTTTGGGGGTGGGCATGCCCAGAATCTGGGGATTTAACTTTACCAGGGATGACCCAAAACTACTCAGAGACCAGGGCTAGGAGATGTATTCTTTTGCTTTCTGTGACCTGGAGGAATGTTTCTGATCCACATGGTAGCTAAAGGACCACAGTAGAAGTGAATCCCAGTCAGTGGAAGTGAACCCCAGTCCATAGCTCCTTCACGCACCTGTTTGGTCTTTTCTCTCATCCCTGACATATTTCTCCCATTCCCTCTTTTGTACTTCTTGAGTCTTTGGCTACTTACAGCTGGTTTTCACAAGAACCCAAACTAGGACAATGTCTAGCTTGTGTTTTTCCAAAGAGCATTTGAGGCAGAAGAATACTATCATCTCCAGCCTAGAGCAGACAGAGGATTGGCTTTGTGCATCACAGAGAAATAAAGAGAACAGCTGTTGGCGTCAGCTAGTTATCTCCACATTTGATGAAATTCAGAACTCTGGGCTGGCCAGCATGTTCATTTGTTGTCTGGACCTTCTCCAACCCCTATTTGCCTAGCATGCTGGTATCCACATGGAAATACAACCCCACAACTACCACCCTGAAACTGAGCTGAGAAATCTTACATTTAAAGCGACTACTACCAAGCATGGAGTAATATGCTAACTACCTAGGGAGAAATCTCCATCTTTACGTCTTGAATTCTGTAGGTACTTAGTATATTTTGGTGAATTATGCTTGAAGATCTTACATTCTGATTAAGGAGACAAGACATATACTTCGTGGTTAAGTAATTCTTAGAGGTGTTATTTAATTAAGGACAGTAATTAACTGAATGAGTAATAAATGCTTAGAGTCATTCCTCTGGGTCTGAAGCCTGAAATGAGTACAGCAATATTAAGGAAGTGGTTAAAAAAATATACAGTCCATTCTTTTGATTTTATGGATGCTAAAGCCAGTAACAGTCTCTTTGCTTAGTTGAAAATTCTTACATAATTTAATTTAGTCAGTATTTCATGCTGAACTGAGAGCATAAACCTTAGTCAAAGGATAAGATATTGCCCCTTTCTTACTTACTAAAGCTCTGTCTTTGCAGTGCTGCTTTTTTTAAAAAAAATTATTTCTTATATTTGATTTGGGGTCTTCTAGTGAATCAAGGAACTGATAAAACAGGTTGTTGATAGTATACTATTTTTTCTTCCTATTGACTTATAGACCAAAAATACATAATAAAAAGACTGTCTTCCACTTCTACGCTTTCATTTCTCAGCAGAGTAATAAGCCCTGAAATGCCCTGGCAGGCCAAGAGGGAAGAGGAAAAGGAAATAAGGGGAAGACCCTAAAATATTAATGAGCTGTTTTGAAGGCAATATGGTAGGTGCGGCGCCCTTTTCTGTCCATGCCGCGTCCTAGTCCATCCACGCCTTGTGACAATCACTTCTCCAGGAAAAGGACACCGCATGTGGGAATTGGGCGCGGGGATCTTGGAATGTTTTGTACTGATAATTGTAATTTGTGTAGTTCACATGTGTATGTTTTTATATAATGCTCAATATGGAGTCGAGGGTGGAGACTCCAGGGGGGTTGCTGGAGGCCCTCTAGATAACCCCTTTGTGAGGACTGGTTGTGGGGTTTTGCCTTCTGTGAGTAGTGTGAGAGAGTTTATGCGGGAGCT
>PVLA01014936.1:0-27856 GCA_004027455.1 Hydrochoerus hydrochaeris
GTGGCTGGTTTTGGTGTTGGGTGTGGTTGGTGTGGTGTTGGGTGTGGCTGGGTTGGTGTTGAGTGTGGCTGTGGGTGTGGTTAGTTTGGTGTTGGGTGCGGTTGGATTTGGCATTGGCAGCGGTTGGATGTGGTGCACGGTGAGTGATGGAGAAACCCTTCCACTGGAGGTCAGGGCATCTGCAGCCTAACCTGAAGTTGCTCCCCGTTGATTCCACATAGGTGTTGGACGGCAGGTGCCACAGAAGCCCCCCAGAGGCACTGCTCGGGGCCCACCCCAGTTAGTGCTGCCCCCACCCCCGCCTTACCCTCCTCCTGACCCAGATGAGGCGGAGTCCCTCAACCCTCCAGGGGAAAGTGCTGGTTCCGAGGCCTCCGAGCTGAGACCCAAACGTAGGTGCTACTCGTCCCCGCCACTGTGTGTTGACTGTGGGTCTCTCTGGTCACGTCTGGGGAAGGGGGCTGCCTCTCCCCACTTTCTGTCGCTGTCTGTAGCCCAGCACCTCCTTCCCGGCCTTCCTTCCTCCATGCTCAATGCAGTGAGCCCCGGTCCCAGGGCGTGCGCCCCGCCCCACTGCAGGCAGAGTCCCAGGCTCAGCTTCACCAGGACCCCAGCTGTCCAGGTGAGGCTTCAGCTTCTGCAGGCCCATTGGGTGGACACGGTCACAGGCACTGCCCTATCAGGAGAGCACCTGCAGGACATCTGTGGGCTGTGACAGTTGCCCGGCTGAGCCACCTCAGAACTTTGCAGGCAGGCACTTGGAGAAACTGAGGAACCAGAAGGAGAAATAGCCTGGTGAGAGTCTGACAGGAGGCAGAATTGCAGCACCGTTTGGCCTCTCTTCCTTGGGCCCCCTGTGTGAGGGCGGTGCTGTCCTCCAGTCCTTTGGCTTGTCTTTCCTTTGGACCTTCGTGGGGACCATATGGAGCATCCCCACCCCAACTGGGTAGCAGCTTTGTGCATTCAGCTGTGTTCATTCTGAAGGCCTCGCCATCACACAGGTCCAGGCTGCCGTGGCTTCCTCGGAAACGAGCCGCACCCTGGACTGTGTGTTGCTGGGGCACAGTGGTGGCAGTGCCCTGCTGGGGACTTGAGCCCTTCTGCTCCGGAGCCATCTCACCTTTCTCTGTTCCGTGGGAAAGATGCAGTTGTGTTTCAGCCCCTGGGTCGAGGGGACAATTGTTGGGTGACTCATCCACTTTCTCCAGACAAAGCAACCTGCTTTGTCCCTCTGTCCTCACAGACGCTTCGGGTACATTAGGGCATCTGGATGTCGCACTCATCCGAATGCACCAATTCGGGAAGGCCTCGTTAGTTATCAGATAGGCCACAGGCCAAGAACCCCAGCACTCTGGGAGGCTGAGACGGGAGGATGGAAAGTGTGAGTGGGGACTGAGGGTGTCATTGTTCTCCTTTGGCTCCCACCTGTCTCCCACTACTGGTGCCCCCAGATTCCACACTGAGGTTTGGAGCTCGCCTGCACCCTCCGCAGCAGGACTGTCCACACTGCTCCTGCTCACTTCATGGGCACCAGGGCGCCGGCCCCTCCAGCCTGCATCCAGCTGGCTCTCGACTCGGGCTTCAGCGCAGTTAGGGAGGACAGAGCCTGTGTCTTTTCTTGCTCTTTTCTACAATGCCAGAATCCATGTCCTCCTCTCAGTCCGCCCATGAGAGGCTGGCACCAAGTGTCGGGGTGAATGGCGCCCCACCTGCCATCCCCGGCAGACGCGCACTTTGTCTGGCTGTGTGTGAGCTCAGTGGAGCCATCGCTAAGCAGCTGCAGATTCTCCCGGATAAGAGATGCTCTGCTCCCGGGAAGAACCCAGCCTGGGGACCTGCAAGGGTCCGGTTGTCCCCTGGGATTCCCACGTGGGTGGATGGCTCCTGCCCCAGCTCTGTCACCCTGGGGACACTGAGGCAGACACCTCTCCACCACCATAAGTGACACAGTGGGATTTCTCTGACTAGGGCCTCACGCCCCGGTCTCACTCTGTCTCTTGCGCTTGTGTCACGTTGTGCTGAGAACTCCAGGAGACACCTTTGGTTTTGCATGCCCACTGCGATCCACGCACTTGATGCCACGCACTCGATGCATACACTGTTAAAATAGGAAAATGTATTTCTTCAAAGCGGTGGGCACAGATGATCTTCAGAAGGTGGAAAAGTTAGAAAAGCTGGTAGAGACGAGATTCGTGCGTGGGGGAGTTGAGAAGACAAAAGCCGGTCCTCTGAGTGTCCCCCTGGGTCGCTTTCTTCCCCCCAGGGCCTTTTCTGTCCCTGATGGTCCTGCACCTCTTCCTGACCCCTTTGGTACACTGACCATGGCTTGTTCCTGAGGCTTTTGCTGGGCCAGACCACCATCCCACTGTCATGCTTACACTGTCGCTGGTAGGGTCATAGCCAGGTAGCGGGACTTGTGGAGGGAGAAGGGGACCCTCTTACAACTGCGTCTGAGGGGACAGAGACCCACATGGAGCTCCTCCTGGGTCTCACTCGCCTCATCCCTGGCTGGAGGGGTCCCCTCCAGAAGCCAGGCCTGCAGACGAGGGGGCCTGCTCTCCCGGGACAGAGTCCTAGTCTGCGCTGGAGCATTGGTCCTTGGAAAGCTGAATGGTAGGTGCAGTGCCCGTGGCCCCTGGGGATTAGCCTGTGTCTTGGGCAGGATGGAACCAGCTGGTGCGATACAGGAGCCCGTCTGGACCTTGTGATCCGAGGAGTTTATACACTGTAATCCCAGGGAAAAGTTACTGGAATTCTCGCAAGTGATTCCAATCTACCACTTCCAGTGAAACCCAGGGCAAGAATAAAGAGACAAACACATATCTGTAGTCGTGGGGAGCCCGGGGGTCCTAAGTCGAGTCAAAACAAAGGCTGAGCAGAACCAAAGCTGCGACCCAGGGCCAACCCGGGTTTTATTAATTTGTGAAGAGAGGAGAGGCTGGGGGTGAGTGACTGTGACAGTGGCAAATGGTACCTGAGTGCCGTGAGCTGGGTTGGTGGGAGGTGCCCTGGCGCCTCTTCGCCGTGCAGAGAGAGGTGTGCACAGGGCGTACGGGAGTCGTTTACAGGTGGCCTGTAAGTTCGGAGGAATCTGCCTGACAGTTTGAGGAAGTATCTTGTGTTGTTGGTCAGCTGCTTCGGCCCCAGTGCTAGCCTTTGCCGCCCCGGGACCTCCCTCCCTCTTTCTCCAGCCCAAACCCCAGCTGAAAGCTTGGCGTCTCTCGACCTAGCCAAGCTTAGCGGTAGGGAGCTACAGGCGGGGCTGCATGCAGAGCTGTCGCTTTGCTTCAAAGGCCATACATCTGCGCCTCGCCAGGGCCATTGGCATTGCTCAAAGCCAGCCAAGGGGGTAGAGCGCCTTCCTCCCGGCTCTGTGCCCTGCGGAACACTTGCAAGCGGGCAAAGCTGAGCTTCTGTGGGAGCAACCTGTCTTCTTTCAGGGGGAGCTGGCACCGCGGTCCTCCACGGCTCGAGATGCCATCGAGCTACTTAATCACGGCCCATCATGGCCCGGCCCGACGTGGACAGCAGGAACACTGGCAGTTCCTGTGTGCTTCCTTTACCCGAACAGGGGATATTCTCACCAAGGAAAGGAAGCCCACAGGCAGCGAGGCTGTGGCCTGTGTGTGAGAATGAAGGCGTCTTCCTGGGGTTTGCTCCCTGTGCTTTCGGGCATCCCCCAAGGTCCTGGAACACATTCCCCCCGGGTAGGGGAGCCGCATAGCAAGCAGAGACGACAGCTCTGGTCTTTGGGATATCTCAGCCACAGCAAGAAAGCAGAGTAGTGTTCCATTTAGGACACTTAGGAAGTTCAGGCCTCCTGAAAGTGCTTTGGCTGTGGAAAGCCTAACTTTGTGTCTTTGGGGTGGGTCTACAGTAAGCACAGCGTAGCCCTTAGAGGCAGCCTGGGGTCTGAGCCTGAGAATGAGCCCTCGCTGACTGATGTCACCTTGTGTCACGTGGCAGTCTCCTTAGCGAGTTGCATGCTCCCGGCTTCTTCGCACTCAGGGTGGCTTGTGGACTCCAGGCTGCTGCGTACTTAACCCCTTGCATGTGCAGGAAGGGTGATGATGCTGTACCCCTGCTCGGAGCTGCGGGACAAAGGTCACTGCTCCCCGAATTCTGGAGCTGTGTGAAGTTTGTGTAATGAGTAACGGTTTTCTGCTCTGTTCTTTTATCTTCTAGCTTCTTATTAATAGGTTTTCATGCTAACCTTTAGACACCTAACCATGTACAGAAGTATTTTATTTGCATGGCTAAACAGTAGACGTGTGTGTGTGTGTGTGTCTGTGTGTGTGTGGACTTTGCCCCCATAACGCTAACCAACGGGCTTCCCCTAACACTTGCTTATGGTTGAAGTTTCATTGTGGACCACAGTCACGTTAGCTTCACTGAGCTGTCTGTTCCCGAGATTTACAGGACTTTATAACTAGGCTATTCAGTTATTAATCACTTATTCCAATGAGAAGACCTTGGGGATTCAGAGATCACTGTATACAGAGCTCAACTCACACATCCACAATCTGCTGTCAGTTCGTACAGCTGCACCCTCTAGAGACTGGGGACACATCTTCCTACCTCTATTCCAAGACCAAGTAGATCTTCTCTGGGTTATGCATCCCTGGGTCATTGGCAAAGGATTGTAAAGATGGGGACAGAAGAAGTCGTTTTCTCCTGTCCTCAGCGCTAGTAGTGACAGCCGTTACACTACTTGCAGCCGAAAGGCCCTGAATTTGTGGCTGGGTGTCCTTTCTAAACTCTTTAAGGGAATTCTAAAATAGGGAAATAAGACTGGAAAACAGAGCTCCTATCTTGAATCGGAAGATGATAACTTGATGGACACGAAGTAAATAACAGTAGCAGCCATTCACACACCAGGCGAGTGGGGCTCGGGAAGGCCAGGCCAGGGCTATCTGAGCAGAGGCCCAACTGGAGAAGACAGAGTTTGGCAGGTACCTTTCAATCCCAGCTCCACCTCACCGAATATGCACCTTCTGCTCCAACTGGAGCCTGCTGTAAATGCTGTCCTGTGTCAAACCAAAGCAGGTCATTGTGACGCTCCTGACAGGGGTACAATGCTGAGTCTGAGGTCTCCTGGGAAACTTCCTAGAAGCCCTGCAGGTGGGCGGAGAGCAGAGCCAGCCCGGGGAAGACCCCTCCCCCTGTAGGGCTTTCTGTCCCCTTCCCTGCCTAGGCCAGAAAGCCACTGCACAGCTGCCCCTGCTGCCCTGGGGAAACAGGAGGCCCTGTCCACAAAGCGGAGGGAAGTTGCAGAATGTAGGATCAGAGTCTGCCTCTACCCAGAGGGCCGTGAGGAGTGAGCTGAGGGTGCAGCCTGCTGCTGTCTGTTGCACCCTGAGAACCATCACCTCCACCTGGCACAGGCCAGAGGCCGGCTGCCGCTGCTCGGAAGAGGCCAGGAGAACCATGGCCAAGCTGTGGCTAGCAGTAAGGGAAAGACAGGCTTCAGGACCAGTTTCTTTTTTGCTAGTGACTTCTCAAGCCTCTACTGACAGGATGCTATGACTTGAAAGCGAATTAAAGAACTGGGTGCCAACTCCCTGGATGGTGCTGCTGTGCCAGCCTAGGAAAGGAAGGAGTTAAGATTTGGGGAATTTTTCCAAGCAAATTGTTAAACAGAACTATCACAGAAAAGGCAATTATATAAACTTACAATTAAATAAATAATATTAAAAGCAAAGCCAGTAGGGCTAAAACTCATCACTTCCTAATTATTTTACATTTTATCGTCTCTCCGTCCTTGACCTTATTCTCATGCACTGGATCTAGACACCTCTGTGCTGTGTCAGTGGACAGGTGCGGTAACAGTGTTGTAACTCCTGTCACACTGTGTCACTGTGTTCTCCAGTGACTGACAGCCAGAGCTACGAATCAAAGTTTACGGAGCAAAGCGAATGTATTGTTTTTTTAATTGTCTGTATATAAAAGTGTTTGAGAAGCGTTCATGGTACAAATTAACTGTATTCAAAACATGTCCTATTTGTAGCTGATACAGTACGCTAAGCCCCAAAGCTGAAGAATGACCTGATCTTCCATTTTTCAAAAGCCAATTATCCATTCCTCAAAGACTGACAAGTAAGGTACTGATACACATTCTCCTGGTCCTGTTTGCAGTGTACTGCTGCACCTCCTTCCCCACCCACGGCAAGCACCTCTGACGAGCGGGCTCCTCCTGACCCGGCCTCCCGTGGGCTCTGCTGTCCTGGCTCTGATGCTGCTGTCCTTCTCCACCTTTTGGGATAGAAGGGCTCATTTCTACACCCATGCTTTCTGTTCTTTGGAATTTACATATAAACATACACTTTGCAGAAATCTGTTTCAGGCTCATTTTCTTTGTAGGCAGTAAAGACACTTTATGTAAATTCTGAGTAGGTGACATTGACCTGTCCAGCCTTTGTTAACCCATGGGTCTGTTCTGGTGAAGAACAGGACTTCATTATAAATCATGGTGAATTCAGTTTTCTTACTGTCCTGTGTGAGACTCTGGTCTCCATTTGCCCAGTATACTCCACGTAGTCATTGTGGTAGAGCTGGGACACTCTGTCCATCTGACAAAACCAGGCCTGCAGGACCTCCCGTCCCCGACAGCCTCCCGCTGAGGCAGGCACACGGCCCAGCTACTTTGTGTGTTCAGGTTTCCCACTCCCTGGTATCCACATCCTGGCAGTTTGCCAAAAGTAAAAAGAGAAGAAAGACACACCCCTCTTCCCCTGTTCACTCTTCCATCACTTACTCACCAGACACTGACGGGCACTTACCTGATGCTGGGCTGGTTCCCATGCGCCTCCTCACCCGTGGGGAACCACTAGGAAGGGCTCCACTTCAAAAGCGCAGGTCCAGAAGTGTGCACAAGTGTTATAGGTGCCTGCAGTGTGGGCCCAGCTCTGTGCAGGGGCTGCCCGCTGCCCTCGGCTCCCTGATCCTCCCAGTTGGAGACTGAGCCCAGGACTCTCCCCGGGAGGCCAGCAGGACGGCAGGGCTTTCTTTCCTCCGGGAGGCTGCGCATCATACTCAGAGATGGTTGTGCCGCTCGTGGCTCCAGACTAGAGACGCACACATCAAGCTACCCGCAGGGCTGCCCAGTGCTCACACAAGCTCCTGGCGTTAACTGTTCCCGGGGAAAGACCAGTCCCGTACGTGTGCCGAGGCGAGGGTGCATTCACTGCATGCTCCTTTCCAGCCAGAGACCTCTCAGATTCTTACACTCTTCCCGTTACAGTCCACGTGGGCAGTGGCAGCGACACGCACTGTAATTCCCAAGTCCTCTCTATCACCAGTACTTCAGACTTTTTCACACGACGATTCTAAGCTTTTTTTTCCCGTTGTCATTAAATGCTCTCGATTCTGTTGCTGCAGCTGCTGGAGAGTCCCACGGGCTCACCCCCCGCACCCCGGTATTTCCTTGCACACCCATGTGACAAAGCGCCCATCCTTCTGTGCCTGGGATGCCTACCAGCCACTAATTTCCACAGTTTTCATGTTAATTTGGATCCATGGTATGATAGTTTTTCACAACTCTCTTAGCTCATGTAACTGGATTCAAAGCATTTCCACCCGCAGATTCCTCTCCCGCGACAGAGCAACGCTTTCGAGGTAGGGATGGGATTGTGTCTTCCACAAAGCAAGAGGAGGCGAAGGCGTCGGAAGGCTCCTGGTGCCTTTAGTCACACAGCCAGTGTCCTGGAGGTGACCCATTATGAGCTTCCTGAGACGTGTGCTGTGTGCATGCGTGTGTGTGTCTGTGTGTGCGTGTGTGTACAGGTGTGTGTGTACAGGTGTGTGTGTGTTTCACTGCTTATTGTCCATACTCAAGGAACATGGGACAGGGTGAAAGAATACTTTCCTCTTATTCATCACCATGGCAAAGCAACAAGAAAGTTCCAAATGCCTCAGTGAACATAAAGCTCCAACTACTAAGTGTAGCGAGATACACAGCATCTCTATGTAGGCTTGGGTTTTAGACTTCATTTCTCACCAGTACCAATACATAATTGGTCACCTGTGTACAGAGTTAAAGTAAATCTTCACTGGAGATTGGGTGACTCAAATTTATCATTACTTCTCTGTTTATTGTTTCCTTTCCCCCTCCTTAAAAAACACATTATCATTACCAAAAAAGAAGCTGAGTCAGACTCGGAAAGTTATACCAAACTGTATTCAGTACAAAAAAAAAGAAAAAAAGATGAAACTTACTAGTCTCTGAGCCTTTTCAGGCCAGATGCCTTGCATCTAGGTTGGCAAATCTGCTGCGGCCTTTCAGGGAGGAGAGAGAGGAAAACTGACCCCCCATGTAGCCCGAGTTCCAGAGGAAGCCGGCGTGCACTGGGCTTTCTCCTTTGGCATGGAGGGGCCACGGTTAAAGAGTGACCACAGCCTCGGAGGCTTCCTCCGACCCCAGGGACCCTAGGCCGAGGCTGGGCATTGGAGCACAGGCTGGGCAGTGGACAGACCTCCTCCACCCAGCACTGGTCTATGGAGCCTGAGGTGCTGGGTCCTCTTTCAGGAGCTCCCAGTGTTGCTGGGTCCCCGAGGCCCCAGCATCAATGCCAGGGCTCAGTGAGAGGGTGGCCATTGGGAAGCAACCAGGTCCCACAGTCAGGCTGTCCAGAGGAGTGGGCAGAAGTGGAAGACATTGCCCAAACCGGGAGATCTGCGGGCTCAGCCAGAGGTGGACAGGCCCCGGGCAGGAGTAGGAACTGCCTGCGGGGCCGTGGGCTCCACCTAAACACACAGCCTGCAAAGCTGAAGGTGCAGTGGCACCAGGGACAAAGCCGGAGTGCCCCTCAGTGGGATCCCACCTCGTTCCACCCTTCACATCACAGTTCATGGTGCCGGGTCCAAGTGAGGGTGCCTGGGTGTGCCGAGCTTGACCTGGGGCTCCCTGGACACCAGACTCACCCCAGGAGCCCGGGCTTAGTGACACACTAAGGAACACAAAGCGCTAGCAGATGGTGTGTCCCTTCTCTTGTGTAGTACTGAGCTACTTCCTCAGCCCTTTTTTACATTTTATTTTAAAGCATGGTCCTGCTAAATTGCTCAGGCTGGATTTGAAGCTGCAGTCTTCCTGCCTCAGCCTCCAAGAGTGTTGGGACTCCGGGTCTGTGCCACCACACACCGCTTTAGATGGCTTTGAACAGATTTTTAATCTCTCCCAGCAGAGTTAAACATCATGATCTCATACTGCAAGTTAAAATGTGGGGAGAAGGCTGATGGGGTAGGCGGGATTGGCTCATTTTGCACCTTCCAACAACTCTCGGCACTAGGAGACACCATGCTCCCAGGAAGCGTGCGATTGGGTTAGGTTTCCGTCTCAGGTCGCCCACAGGCAAGGAACGCACACACCTAGCACCCTCCGGGTTCCGTTTGTCATTTGTAACGGTGTCTAACCTGTGTATATGTGTGCTTATGTGCAAGACTATGGGTACGTATGCACTTGTACATAAACCGCGATGTCTGTTTGCATTATAGATGAAAACACATAAATAAGCCTCTGGACAGCGCTATAAATCTAATGGGGAAGGAGTTAGCCAAGTGGTGGGTGGTGGCAAAGTCTGAGTTAACGGAGACGGCGCGCGCCATCATCCCTGAGACCCTGTCCCAGGGTGGAGTGTTCCATGCTAACACTGCCAGCCTTCACCATGCTCCGAGGGGCAGGCGGACTCTATACCTCACTGTCCTCCTGGCACGAGCGCACCTGTCCTGGGCTCCAGCAGCCCAGCCATTGCTCCACCAAGGAAGCAGCAGGCACCGGTCCCTAGGGCAGCCACCACCTTGCTGGGCCCGGCTGGAGGCCAAGGACCTGCTCTGGCCAGCATCCTGCTTCCACCCACCCTTTCTGGCCCAGCCCAGCCTCCCAGGTCTCCGGAGAACCTGCCTGCTTCAGAGGCGGCCAAGGTTCCAAGGGGCGCCTTCTGCACATTTCCACCACCAGGGGGAGCCCTGGTTCTCCAAACGATGGAGAGCTTTGGCAGAGAAAGGAAACAAAGATTCAAACCTGAAGACAGGGCGCTGCTTCGTGCCAGTGTTGTGCCACAGCCTGTCACACAGAGAGCAGGCAGGGTGACGCCGGTCACAGCGTCGAACCCACTCTGGGCACAAATACAGGAACGGGAGGCCAGGAAAGTCTGGAGACTCAGCCCAAACCCCAGCTAAGTAGGGTCAGGGCTCAGGCTAGGTGACAGGAGCATCCATGTACTTACATGCACACAAACACACAGCCATGGCACATACGGTACATGTGCATATGCACATGCACATGCACGCAGACACATACGTGTGCAGCATAGTATCCCTGTGCACAGAAGTGCACACAATGCACAAGTGCGTGTAGACAGAGTGCACACATGTACACTCATACGCAGCACGATGCACAGTGTGCATGTTTATGCACATGCGTGTACACGCCTGGGCACATATGTGTACATGTGATAGCAGTACCTCTATGTGCTGCTGTGATTCAGCTTCCCAGGGTGCCCAGGGTCTCATGTGTGATGGAGGTGCCTGCACCCGGGGTGCTGTCACTGACTGTGCTATTAGGAGCCGGGGCCTGGCTGGAGGGGTCCCTGGGGTGTGACCCAGAAGGGTATGTTCTGTCCCCGATCCTGCCCTTCTCTCGCTGCTTCCTGGCTGCTGTGGGATGAGCAGTTTCTGCCCACAAAGCACTCTGCCACACTGTTTCTGCCCTGGAACCAGCCACAGACTGATCCCACTGGGAACCATGAGCCATAGAAACAACTTCCACTTGAAATCACAGGTGGCGAGTATTTTGTCTCAGCCACAGGAAAGTGACTAAGGCCAGGTGTACACACACACACACACACACGTGAACACAGTGCATGCACACATAACATGCACACACAAATGCACACATACTTGAACACACAGCGTGTGCATATGCACACATCACGGTGGGATGGCCCCAGACCTCTATAGCTGTGTGTGTTCACTGACTCAGACTGCAGAAATGAACCCTCATTTTAAAAAATCAGAGAAAATGTTAAAAGTCTATTATGGAGCTTTAACCAGTATCCTTACTTTTCTGCTTCCTGTCTCCTCCTGAGCGACTCAGGGCTGTCTCTTCCTCCTGTTTCTTGGGTTAATGTGTCACCATGTGAATCACGGGGTTGAGAGTGTGGACTCCTCAGGAGTGACCTTTCACAGCCCGCCGGGGTAAGATCCCCTGCGGCTTTGGGGGCCTTCCACCTCGGGGGGCCCTCAGAGTGCCGGGGGCGGAGGACTGCCTCCCTCCCCAGGTCTCAGGGACATCCACAGCCCCACACCACTGTGCTCCCCCCACAGGGCCCAACTCACCCCAGGGTCTCAGCCATGTGACCAGCCAACCAGGCAGGACGCTGTCACAGCAGGCTGAGCTGGCGCAGGTGGCCCAGGAAGGCCATGCCCCCTCCTGCCCCTGGGGCCGTGAGCCCCCAGGCTTTGCATTGTGCGAAACAGTCCATGAGGCCTGGTGTTTGTGTGCTGCTGTGTGTATCACTGCTCCCGAGCTTGCCTGGTTAGTTGAGGCCCTGGAAGTGGCCGTGCTGGCTACGAGTTGCTCTCCAGTCTTGCAGGCAGCCCAGTGCCTTGGCCTGGTCACACAGGTGCTGGGTCTGACCTGGAACTTGGGTTATGGAGTTCGGGTTGGATCCTGTGACTGCACATTTACCAAGAGAGGAGGAGAGAGAGGAAGAGGTAGAGGCAGAGAAAGGCAGAGACGGAGACAGAGAAGGAGCTGGGGTAGGGACTGACTTACCATCGCAGAGACCACGAAAGGCCACCATCCACCTCCCTCGGCTGCAGACCCAGCGAGTGACAGGTGCTGATACCCGAAGGTCACAAGCTGGAGGAGCCCTACGTCTAAAAGCGGGGTGGGGGGTGCCCCAACTCAAGGCGAATTCAGATTCTCCTCACTCCACTTTCCTGTTCTCTGTGGACCCTCAAGAGACTGAAAAATGCCCGCCTGCCCTGTCCAGTCCAGTGCTCCTGTTCCGCCCTCCTGCCCTGTCCAGTCCAGTGCTCCTGTTCCGCAAGGAGCCTGCAGACAGTCTCAGGAACTGCTCAAGTGCTTTGCCCCACCAGGCTGCCAGGGTCAGTAACCACCAGGAGCCCACGCTGCTCACTCGGCAGCCCCGTGCCTGTCTTCAGCCCCCAATCTGCAGGCCAAGGGCAGGACGAGGCCATGCTCCCACATGACACGGTCAGCTGTCCTGCACACAGCTGCAGACACAGCACCCCCTGGGGGATGGTGCAGGCCCCATGTGGCGGTCACACTATGCTAAAGTCCAGTATCTTTCAGGATGTAGAATCTAACATGGAAATGCTGGCGTGAAGTCAGTTGTATTAAAGGGAGAGAGAGAAGAAAGCCAAAGGCATTTATTCTGCATGTGTACTTGCACGTACACAAAAACGTGTGTAATAAAGCAAGGAGGAGACACCTGTGGCGTTTCTGGTGCCGGCTTCCGTAGCTGGCACTTATGGCCACCTTCTTCTGCCTGCTTTTTGTGTTCTCTTGGCCTTCATGCCCTCAGCTGGACGTGGCTCCTACCTGACGAGATGGCCCAAACCTTCATTCTTGAAAGGCCCTGCTCATTTGCAGCGCTGACCTGATTGGGTTGTAGTTTCCGACTGATCTTAGTCATGGGGTGTATAATTCTGAGACACCCCAAGGAATTGCCAGGTTCCAGTCACGCCTCCCTTTCCTGCCACCGTCTGGTGGGCAACTGGACCATCACCCCACCCACGCTGCCAATACTGCAACTGCCAGGTGACCCGGCGGCGGAAGAAGTCCCATGTGGCTGGTGGCAGCCTGAGCTTCCGGTTCGGTGACCTCGTTGGCATGTCTGTGACAGGCTCGTCACTCCCTCCGGAACTAAGGGCCCCCGGCCTGCAGTGCAGGTGGCTGTGGGAACGACCGGCCCAGCAAGTCTAGTGGGTCATGGGGAGGTAGTTCTCGGGCCCGTGGATCCTGGCTGTGGGAGCCAGCTGCTTGGCCGTGACCAGAGTAAGGTGTTTCGTGGCTGTGCGGGTGGTGACTTTGGAGAAGCAAGTGACACGTCTCTCCCCACCGGCTGGGCCCCTCCGCACGGGAGCCTCAGCTCCGAAGACGCCGCAGGAGACACGAGTCCTTGGGCCCGACTGTGCGTCCACATTGGTGTCCTGAGCTCAGCCCCAGGCCTGACTCTCGGGCTGGTGTGCGCACCTGGAGGCGGCCAGGGAGGTTGAATTAAAATTTCCTTACAGTCAAAGACACGTTCCCGTGAACCCCCAGGTCCTCCCCTCGCTTCAGACACGCTCGTCCTGTCGTTTTCGGGTGCGTCCTTTACTTACTGAGTTGGAAACCTTAGACACTCGCCCTGGTTTTCAGTCAGCCCAGCATCCTGTGCGCTAGGCAGGGACCCAAATAGCAGGGATTCTGCTCCCGGAAAGCACACGCTTCCCAGCTTACTCTGCTATTATTTCTGCCCCGGTTTTAAAGGCCACAAAGTCAAAGCCTGTGAGTCTAACACAGCAAAGGCCACACGTGAATTGGGACAGGGGACAGGGGACATCACCGTTTAAAGTCACACAAAGGATGCCGCAGAAACTGGCCTTGCACGCACAGAGGGTAAGGAGAGAGGTGCACGCGCTTTTGCACAGAGCTCCAAGCAATTCCGTCGCGCTGAACCCTGAAGGCGTCTTTAAAAGAAAAGATCAGGAGGACAAGCAGCCACGTGTGACGGGCAGCAGATGTTTGGGAACCAGTGATTGTTTGTGCTCCAATCGCTTGTATTCTCTTGGCTTTGTAAACAAACAGGGGCGTCTACACTTTATTTTAAGGCCTGGAGAAGCTGGTAGAGAAGCATTGGTGACTTAGGCCACCAGGCAAAGGCCTGCGGGCAGCGGCAGAGCTGACGGCTGTGTCCTTAACGACAGGGAGGGCGGTGGGTTCGAGTCCCAGCACGAAGTCAGAGACCCCACGCTGGACCTTGGCCTCTTGGGACGGTTATTTTGGGAAGCGGGGCTTTGCTTAGGTGAGTGTTTTCAGCCAGGAAAGATGAGTTATTTCGGGCCACCATAATTGTGAGTCAGACAGGCGGTTTGCGTGGGAAACGTCTAATTTACTGACTGTGTAGTCTGTTGGCCTTGAGCGAGACCGTGAGTGACTCTACCCCGCTTGCCCAGGGATGGGCTCTGAGGGTGAAAGCCGCTCTTGTCACCGTCACAAGCAGACACACGGCCCCGTACAGCCGGGCCTCAGGCGCCCCGGGAGGGTCAGTGCAGCTGCTCCGGCTGATGGCACCCGGTCTCCAGTGCCCTGGCCTGGGTACTGGGTTTGCTGTGCATGTGTGCGTGCGTGCATGTGTGTGTGCGTGTGGAGTGAGTCATCGAGGTCTGAGCACCCCTATTTTACAGCACATCAGCGTTTTCTGAATTCTAGAATTCTGTAGAGAGGCTGGTGTCTCGGCACCAGCGCCCACTGGAGTGTCTTCCCCAGGTGACGTGAGTCCAGACCCCAGAAGCCTTTGCAGGCTTCCCAGTTCCTGCGGTGGCGTCCGGCCCAAACTGCGGGCAGCCGGTACATTACAGGAAAGATAAGCGTAAGGCAAAAATAATAAAATGACCGGTGGAGTCTGGAGGCTGGCGGGCCGCGTGGCGGTGGAGGTGCCCACGGGAATCGGAGCTGGACTCGGTCCCTCCTGTCACTCTGATTCCTACCACATTTGCAGCCCCCTGCAGCACATTCTGTGTTCATGGGTCACTTGGTCATTCTACTTTTTGGAAATGATTCTCATGCGCTTTCCATGAGTGATGCTTCAGCTCTTCTTCTGTGTAGAAAAAATGTCACTTTGAACCATCAAGCAGATTTGGGGGCCTTCGCAGCTACAGCTGAGCCAGGCAGTGGGGGGGGGTGTCTGCCCTGCTAAGGGGGGAGCTCCTGGGATCTGGGACAGCTGGACAGTGGCCACTACCACATCCTCTGGGAAATCTTGAGGCAGTCACCAAGGTCTTAGAGATGTGGGATGTCCAGAGCCACCACCAGCAGGGTCCTGCACCCAGGCGCAATGGTTGTGTCTTCTTCCTGTGTCACCTCAGGTCATCGTTCCGAGACCTGGGCAGCAGGAGTCCAGCTGAAGGACAGAGATGGACAGGGGTGTTAGAGGAGCTGGCAGCATGCAGGGCCTGTGCAGGGGTGTGGGGGGCTGAGCCGATGGGAGGGAGCAGACGCCCTTGGACCCCCCTGGCTTCTGCTAGTCTCTATCCCCACTGGTTCCCTCAGGCTGCTCCCAGCAAAGGAGGAAGGACTTTGAATCAGGACAGCAGGGCGACCTGCTCCATGCTGGGATGGGAGGCCAGGGCAGGGAAGCCTGAGGTTCTCAGAGCCTGTGGCCTCCACGCCCAGCTGCCACAAGAGGGAGGAGGGAGGGCGGAGAGAGGCGCAGATCAGGGTGTACCCCAGCTTCACCCTGAGAGAGGCCAGGACTCAGGGAAGCTGCCAGGACTCGGGCAGTGCCTGTCTCAGACTCCCCATCCCATGGACGGGGGACTCGCCCTGGCATCACTAGAGTCCCTTTGGGAGTAAGTGGCCTGGCACGCAGTGGGTCCCAGAACAGCAAGTTTTCTGAGCTGCTGCTTAAATAAAATCCAAGGGGTCAGACACATGAGACCAGGATCCCCAACCCAGGGCCACAGTGGGTGTCAGGTTCCCAGGGGAGCAAGGACCCTGCTGGGACCTGCACAGGTCAGGTCGGCTCATGGGCTCCTATGTGAACAGAACGTGCAGCACTAGAAATAAAATTCACGCTAAATGTGCTGCACTTGAGTCCTTGCAGAACCATCCCCACCACTGCTGCCTGGGGATGGTCACTTCCCACAAGGCCATCCCTGTGACCCAAAGGCTGGGACGGCAGTGCGAGACTCCCAGAGACAGGGCTCCCGTCGCTCCCATCCACACTGGGAGCCAGGGCTGAGAGCACGGACCGAAGCAAGGGTTTCTGTCTGAGGCTGGGAGCACCCCGCTCCCTGCAGAGGGGAGGCCCTGGGGTAAGACAGGGTCCAGGGGACTGGAACCCAGGACTTCACTCCCAGATGCATCCTCAGCGCTTTTTGATTTTTTATTTTGAGACAGGGCCTTGCTAAGTTGCCCGAGCTGGACTCTAACCCTCCTGCCTCAGCCCTGCCAAGTGGGATGAGAGGAGTATACCACCCATGCCTGGCGTCATGTTTTTCTTAAAAAATAGTTTCACATATGCTGGATAAACAGAATCATGAGCTGCTCCACAGAAGGCAGAAGAAAATCTTTTGGCTTAGGAAAACTTAAATGTTTAAATGCGTGTATTCTGAGTAAGGTTCCGTTCACATCTTCTGGGTGGAAGAACCTGAATTTGAGTCTTTCCTGACAAGTGGTGTGTGCATGCATGTGCGTGTGTACATGTGCATGTGCCCGTGTGTGACTCCGAACAGACCTGCCTTTTTATGAACGTAGCAGAGTATGTTTCTTCCACATAAATAATGTACTGGTAGCACTGGTAAATTTGATCAGTGGGGCTTCTTTTAAAATTTGCAAAGTAGGAATAAAGGGGATAGGGGGAGTTTGAGAGGCAGCGCCCCCTCCGGACACTGCGGACTGTCCTAACCAGCTTGCAGGCCGTGGCTTTTGAATGTCAGCATGGTCTGAGTTACCGGATGTAATCAGCCAACAGTTTACCATTGCAGACAACTTTTGATGCCTTCATATGAGCAGAGAGAAAGACTTCTGTTTGATTATTTGCCAAAAATGCCCCAGTGTGAAACCTCAGGTCCAAGTTACTGAGTCCATGCACTGTCTATCAAGGCTACTGTGGCTTCATCCCATGCAAACTTCTGTCCCTGCCCCAGGGAGATGCACTTAGCCCGGTTCTGGTCCTCACGCCACATCAGGGCTGCTGGCTATCACTGGGCTTCCTGTCCCAAAGTGACATTGCAGCGATGATTCCATGTCCCTTCCCATCTCCACTCTAACCCCTGGGCCCCTGGCCAGTGCATCAAAGAGAAGATGCCACCCCTAAAGGAAGCAGCGCTCCTTAGAATTTAGCAAATAGAGCAGAGCTCTAACACAGTACTTTCAGCTAGCAAATTTTAATGGATTATTTATTACATACATCAAACAAGAGCAGCCTGTTACTGAAAAATAAATACAAAACGAACATCAAAATATCTTTGACTCCTTTCTTGCTAATAAAATGAGGACACGCCTTTCCGTGTGCCCTACATTGGATTACACTCGAACGTGCAGTCCAGAGAAAATAAGTAAGTCTAGGAAGGGAAGGACCTAGAATGTCAGCTCTCAAGTTATTATAGCTTTACAATAAAAGTTTCTATGAGAGAATGATCCTAATGTAAAATAAATACTATGCAGAATCAGGGAAATTTAGACCTTTATCATTGAAGATTCTTTAGTTCCAAGATACAGAAAAATACCAAAGGTTTTCCTAAGAGTGTTTTTTATTGCTGTTGTTCATGTAACTAGAAAACCCAAGCAGCATTTTTTTTTTTCTTCAGTACCTAGGATTGAACTCAAGCCCTTCATACTGAACCACATCCTTGGCCCTTTTATATTTTTTTTTTAGGATGTGGGCTTGCTAAGTCACTGAGTTACCCAGGCTGAGCCTGAACTTTCAGTCCTCCTGCCTCAGCCTCTCAAAGTACGGGGGTTGCAGACACGCCTCACCAATTACAGGCGTGGTTGTCTCCTGAACTGAAATAGTTCCTTAGGGCTGTGTTCCTCTCTGGCCACTGGCAAACTGCCCCATGCCTCAGTTCAAATGCCCACCGTTTATGTGACCTCTAAGCCACTATCCGAGCCCAGCAAGGTGAGCTTCCTCTATAGCTCTGAGGAAAGGTCCCAGCCCAGGACACCTGCCCAGGGCTGGACCTGTCCTTGGTCCCATGGGCTCCCAAGTGGTCCAGGTCTGCCTCGTCCTTTGCCCAGCCTCTGTGACCGAGGGTGGTTAGGACAGGGCACACCGCCCTGAGTTAGGAGCACTCAGTGTGTGTGCTCCAGACACGAGAGGGAGGGACAGTGCGGATGGATGAGGCCTGCGGCCGTTTCCTCCATATTGTTTTAAAGAATAGCAGTAGGAACACAGCTCGGTCTTACAGTGGGGTACACTAGAATTCCCTCTACCACTTATAAGCAGAGTTACACTTCAGGCCGTGGGGAAATAGGGATGTGTTGGTGCTAAGCGTCCAATGCCCAACTCCCAAAATAGCCCAGCTGGACTTTTAGGTCTGTACAAGTTTCCCAAGTCTTTATGATCTTGCCTTGTTGGAAAACTACCAATATGACCAGGGTGGTGTTCTCTGGTCAGCTAGCTGTGCCGTTTCTTCCACCACTGGCCTCTGGGGCCCTTGTCTCTGGGGGCATTGATAAGCACATGCATATAAAATGCTAACTAGGGCCCAACATGCTAAAGGCTTTGATTCTGAAGAGTATTACCCAACTGGACTCCATTCGAGAAATCACGGCTAAGGGCTCAGTTAAGAGGACAGGAGAGTAGCAAGCCACCAGTCAGACAGACCCCAAGGGGCTCTGGTAGCAGATGGTATCTCCAAGGCTGGCCCAAAACCCTGCCTCTGTGCACTAGCACCTGAGTATTCACAAAGGTGCACACATGCGCGCGCACACACACACGCACACACGGCCTTTCACGCGCCATGGGACACGGGGGTCCCTCATCTCTCCAGCCCCTCATCTTGCCCTGCAGCCCCATGCATGTGAGTTGGGCCCTCTCTGGCCCAGCTTCCCTTCTCCACCTGCCCGATTCCTGTGGTTCCGTAGGCAGCTTCCTGTCTCTTCCGAAGGCCCCGCTTCTGTATTCCTGTGGCATCTTCCACACTGCCACCACCCCAGCTCGTACATGATGGAACTGTATTGTGCTTGCGTACCACTAGGAGAGCACTGGGCCTGTGACACATCAGTTAAATAAAGTTTGGCCTCTAGCAGAAGAAGAATTTTAGAAATTGAGTGGAGGGACGTAGCTAGAATAAAACTCCCTCCCTTCAGCCCTAGTCACCTACTGAACAGTCTCAGTGGTTACAGCTTTACAAATGGCAGATATGAGCGGGGCTGTGTCAGGCCCTGCCTGATCCTAGCAATAAGGATTTCAGTCGTGTTTAAGGAATTAAAAAGATGTGTTTGCTCATTATAAAATTCATGTCTCATGACATGATCCATGTCCGTTTTGTACATGTCACAGTTTCTAGCACTTTTCTGCTGCGCGGGTGCAGTGCACAGATTGAGCACTTGTTTAGCACATGCAAGGCCCTGGGTTTGAGCTCCGGAATCACACAAACAACCTACACATGTTGGTGTAAATTGTCACAGTGGTGACTGAGTAAACAGAATTTAATAATACCACCTTATAGTGAAAGGACATTAAACGTTAAGATTTAATTTAATTTAAGTACATATTTTCTACAGAGATTTGATTTTTAAAAAAAATCTCTCAGGTGTAAAGTACTTCAGTTGTGATGAGAGTCTGTCAGGTGCAGGGTGGAAGTAAGTTCCAGGAAGAAGCGACACGGTCAAAAATTCCATCTTGGTGAAGACCTGATCAGTTTTGCGGAGAGGGTGCTGGTGAGAAAGACCCGGTGTCCAGTCCGTCAGTTATATCTCTGAAAGGGATGGAGCATTTAGATAAGAACATGAATGTTTGTGTTGTGCGTCTGTTGTTGAACTTGCAGAGGAAAAGTCCAGGTGTCGATTAAAGGCGTCAGAGGGAAAGTGACTGTTGGAGAGGTTTTGGAGACTTAGCGAAGCTCAGGTCCTCTGCCTTCCCTGGGTCTGCAGCACAGAGCGAGGTCAGCGTGGGTCCGCCTTGCTGGCTGGCTGTGAGTGTCCCACATGCCCACGTGCATCAGTGTAGGAGTAGACTCTTGGGAAATCTCTTTTTATAATGAACAGCAAAAAAGCAATGTCATAGGGTACAGCACCTCTAACTGGTGTTTAGTATCACAGCAATAAAAGTGAACCCATTGAGAGAGTACAGAGGCCCCTGCATGCAGGAGGGCTCACATGGCAACAGATGCATGCTAAGCTGGGGACATCACAGGCACAAGGGACCCGGTACACTCCGCCTGGCCGCATCGTCAGCGAACTGAGCTTCCCCTCTGGTCTCATGGTCTGCTGGGAGCTACAAGTCACCGCTGGTGTTTGGCTAAAGAAGAAAATCAGACTGCAGTTGGTGCTGGCCCCGGCCATGATGGAAATTCCAGATGCGGTTTCTGATGGGTGTTTATCACCTCTGCACCTGATGGGTCTGAAGGGCGGGAAGTGTCGTGAGCTGGATCCGGGGTGGTGCTCGAAACTCTCATGTGCTGTGACCTTTCTGGAAGAGGATCAGATCACCAGATGCTGTGCTCAGCAGCGGCGAGTCCATTAAAGGGGTGCTGGCGGGAGGTAGGGTGGTCGCTGGGGTGTGACCCAGAGAGTGAGCCTCCCCACCTCTGTCTGCTTCCTGGCCATCTCGTCTCTGCCTTGGACCGAAACCAGCGCCCCTCCTTTAGGCTGTGGGTGTCAGGTGCTGTGTCCTGGTGACAGGAAAGTGACCAACACAGCAAGCCAAGCCCTTGTAAGTTGGGGACCATCTGTCCCTAGGAAGGCATTTGTATTTAATACTTGAAAGTTTGTTTGGTGACTATGTAAAAGAAAAACTCATGAGGAACTGGCAGGGAGCTGAGTGCATCCGAGCGAGGTACAGAGCATCCTCCATGCTCTTCCCTTTGCACTGGATCTGGAGAACTTTCCAGAGTCCCCACTTCGACACAGAGGCTTTGGAACTTGGGGTTCTGTAACAGGGAACAAAGGAAGTGTTCATAATCCTTTACTGGCTCTGGAGCAACTCATTTAGAAGAGAATTTCATCTTGAATGTATATTAAGCTTCTGCTGAACACAAAATAAGTACATGTTTTCACATTTTCAAAAATCCTAGTGTTAACTTTTGAGTTCATAAAAGGTCATTCACGCCTTAAGAGAATGGCAAACTTGTCAGCATATTAATTAATTTAAAAATAACGACAGGCCCCTTTTGGTCAGATGGAAGGGGTCAGAAAGGGTGAAGGGATTGTTGTGTTCTGTTTATTATTATTATTTATGTATTTGTTTATTTGCTTATTTGACAGTACTAGGAATTGAATGTGGGGCCTTTGCACCAAGATGCCATGCCAGCCCTTTTAAATTTTCTTGTAATTTTGAAATAAGGTCCCAATAAGTTGCTAAATTGCTCAGGCTGAGCTGAAACTTGGCAATCCTCCTGCCCCAGCTTCCTAGAATACTAGATTACAGGTGTGTGCCACCACACCCAGCTGTTGTGGGCCTTCTAAAATTCCTAATTCGTCACCAGTCAATTGCACAGCAATGTTTACTTCCTGTGTTTTGATCCAGAATTTCAAAGAACATTCTTGATCTATGAGGGAGTCTAAAATTTATCAGGATCAACTTGCTTGTTTCACAGGAAGGGGAAAATGCTGCCCAAAGTTCAGAGCAGAACTGGGACTGGAGTGGGATTTGGGTTCCCAATTCAGTGCTCCCCACTCCTCCTGCTGCCCCAACTTCAGGCTAAAGCCCAGGATCATGGGGTCCTGGAACTCCGTGGCGAGGGCTGACACCAGGTGCTTGGGGGCACAAGGCACTGGACATTCCAGACAGCCCCCGACCTGGTGGCTGAATTAGCTCCATGTTCTCCTACGTTTGCGGGCTCAAAGACTGATTTACACCGTCTTCTTGTGGTATTTTTGACCTCAGAACTTTGCAGGGATCTCAAACCGCCTGATAAGCTCCAGGACCACACAGCTGGGGGGACGGAGAATGGGGAAAGTGGGCTGGTGACCCCGTCCTCCCCACCTGCCTCCACCTCACTGCACCCCATTCCTCAGGGGCCCTTGAGTGGGGAGGGACCTGGGAGGCTGCTCCCCAGGGCCTGCAGCCCGTACCTTCCTGGATACCAACTTGTAGGAAGGCGGTGCATTCCAGGGACAGCCCTGGACAGGCAGGACAGGCAGCAAACTGGACTGGTATTTGTGGGTCACTGCCTGCATGCATGCCCTCCCCAGGCCAGCCCGCCCACCTGCCGGACACGCCATTCTGTGGCGTGGCTGATCCTGAGTGCGTGTCCACCCCCTCTCCGGGAGCACTGGACTGGCCAGCCCAGGTTCCCGGGTTGGACATCCTGGTCTCAGGCCTGTCTGTGCTAAGCTCCTGCAGCTTGTGGTCCCTGCACTGTCCAGTCTCAGGCAGAAAACGGCTCTGCTGGGATTTGAACTCCAGTCCCAGGGACCTGGAAGCCTTGTGATCATTTTCTCGCAGTCACATTGTCTGCAGGAAACACGGACAGAAACTCGAGAAAGCGGGCAGCTCGGACCGTGACTCGGGCCAGGCTCGCCCCGGGACGCTCACTGCATGCAGCATGTCGCAGCCCCGCTGGTCCCCGCCCCCCTCTGCGCTGCCTGCGTTCCCTCAAGTGCTTGTCCTCATATTGCTGCTGAGTCTCACGCAAGCCAGAGTGTGAGGGCTTCTCTTGGTTTTGTTTGTGCTGTGCTGTCTGTCTGCTGTCTAGGGGGGTGGGGAGCCAGTGACACTGGGTGTCGTGGGGGGTCACGGTGCCATTGGTGTGGGCCCCATGCCTGCAGGGAACCTGCACCCTGGAAGGTGGACTGTCCCCTCCTCCCCGAGAGCACGTCCGTCTCTTGGGGGAGGTGTGCAGTCGTCCCCCGTGCCCCGGTCTGTCTCTGGGGTTGGCACTGATGATGCCACAGCCCTGGTCTCCCCTGGCTGCCGCTGCAGGTTCCCCACGCCAGTGCGGTGTGCAGGAGTTCCTGCACTGGGAGGGATGGCTTCTACATCTCTTTACATTTTTAAAAACTCTAATTTTTCCTCATGTTTATAAAAAAAAAAAAAACATTTTTTGGAGACACTGGTTCTGGAACTCAGCTGCAGCAGTTTTCATTTTGAAACAGGGTCTCTGTGGGTGGTTCAGCTGCCCAGGACGAGCTCAAGAGAACTTGTGATCGTCCTGCCTCAGCCTGCCTGAGTGCAGGGATTACAGTCACATACCACCACGCCCAGCTAACAAAAGGACTTTTTAAAAACAATTTCAGCAAAACCAAGGCAACCCCTGCAGACTAGAAACAATGGCATTCATTATGCTGTTAGATCACACATTCAAACACATTTGCCCATTTTACAAGGGCTACAGTTATGGGACTAATGGATCAAACTCTGCTCTGTGAGGGACGTCTTTACCTCCGGCCACACAGGCACAAACGACCCCCTGGGTGAGGCCCTGATCCTGGGGACCCGGTCCCCTGTGCATGCGTGGAGCGCCCCGCTGCCACCCACATTCCAGAGGAGCCAGTCTGGCTGAATGTGCTTTGGGAGGTGGCCGGGGCGGGCGTGGCTTGTGCTCACCTGTCCTTCCTGTGTCCCGTGCAGTGAGTCTGCCCCTGAGTCCCGGCAGCTGCAGCAGTGTGGACGGCAGCCCGGTGGCAGCGCCCTCTGAGGCCGAGGAGACCATCTCTGTGGGCAGCTGCTTTGCGTCGGAGGACACGACGGAGGACTCGGGGGTGATCAGCTCCCCGTCCGACATTGTCTCCCTGGACTCCCAGCACGACAGCCTGAAATCTAAAGATAAGTGGGCCACGGATCAGGAAGACTGCAGCGACCAGGACCTCGCAGGAACCCCAGAGCTAGGGCCCCCCAAGAGCCCCTTGTGGGAGAGACCTGGCCCCAGGGATGCGTGTCTGAGGTAAGTCGTGGACGGGTGGGAGGGGAGCCCCATCCCTGGCTCTGAGGGGATCTGTGCCAGGACAATTCCATTACTACCCATTTACATCGGGGCGCAGCGCCAGCTGCCTGACCTGGGGTTATCTGCGGTCAAAGCTCCACGCTGTCCTAGACACCTGGTGCTTCAGTGATGTGTGACACTTGTCCTGGCACTGAACACAAGTGGCCAAAGGTACCACACTCCGCATTCCTCTCTCCCCAGTGTGCTTGCAGGACCCCCCCCCCCCTTGATGATAGGTATTGGTCATTTGTTTGTGCGTGTCTCTGCTCTGGGCACGTAGGCTGGCCCAGTTTTTCAGGACTGGAAATTATCAGGAAGTTGTACATAGTCTGTTTACACACAGAGAGTTTTCTAGAAGGAGAATCATCCGCGCATCAGACAGAGCTGTTTCATTTTATGGGATCTCGGCAACTCGCTCTGCGAAAGGCTTGTCCAGCTTAGAGGTCCCTCAGTGGCCTGTGACATCTGCTTTCCACATCTGCACAGCCCTGGAGGCGAACAGACACTGTCTCCTGGGGTGACAGAGGTCATCCCATGTGGCTTCAGCTTGCAGTCCTCCGATTAATAAGGGCATTCATCTTGCCTGTTTACTAATAGGTCCAATGTCTCTGTTTACAGATTTTGCCTTTTTTGTAGCCTTTGCCCATCTTTAAAAGTGTATACTGTTTACCTTTTTTAAATAATTAACTTCCCCTTTGTCATTGGCACACAGCGTCTCTAAGTCTGTGACCTGAACTTAGCTTTTTCATGGAATAATGACTGGCATTTAATTGGGTGTCACCAAATGTGTCCTGTGTCTCCGCACCGTGTAAGATGCGTGCGTATGGGAGCTCCGTCCCGTGGTCCTCGTGGACTGAGGAGAATCTGAATTCCTTGTAGATGTTTCAGTGTTGTTTCCCATCGCCGGGGCTCCACCACCACACACACAGGTTTATTTCAGGGTGTGGTGTGAATGAGGAATCTGCGCCTCTACCCCAGGCCTTGTAGTCCTTAATCTTTTACTATGATTATTATTATTCTGTAAAAAGGCGCATTCATTCTCCTCAGCGTGTCAGTTTTTAAATTACTTAAGAAGCAATTAGAGTGGAGTGTGGTGTGTGCACCTGTGATCCCAGCACTCCGGGAGGCTGAGGCAGGAAGACCATAACTTCAAAGCCATTCTGGGCCACTTTGGAGACTTAGCAAGACCTGGTCTCAAAAAAAAAAAGAAAGAAAGAAAGAAAGAAACAGCTCAGGGCAGAGGCCTGGGGTGCCATCTCTAGTGTCATGGGGGGACCGGGCAGATAGTCAATGTCATAGGAAGTAGTAGAGGAAAGGTAAAAGGATTGTGTTAAATAAAGTTCATGACCCGTTACCGGTCAGTGAGCGCTTGTGTACTCTTCACGCCTTGGCCCTGAGCACGGGAGCGCGCAGACCCTCACCGGGTGGTGTCAGGCTCTCCCACGCGTGTCCTGTCCTGGTTTGCGCTGGTCTAGCCACGCCGCGCTGTTACACGCGCTCCAGGGCAGGTGCCAGCCGGCCTCTCCCGTCTCTCCGGAGGGCAGCGGGGCCCAGCCGAGCGCTTCCTCGGGAGGAGGTCAGGCCTGCAGGTCACTGCGCCCTCGGGGTTTTAGCAGAGCTCATCAGTGTCCCCTGCAGCCAGGAGAGCAGATAAAGACGAGGTCACGGTGGCTTGCTTTTTGTCTGTCATGCACCAGGAAGGGCACCCCACCTCTGCCAGGAACCCTGGCTGTGGAGCCTGCTAGACGGGCCTCTGAAGCTAATCAGACATCATGATCACGACCCAGGGAAACCGACCCGGACTGGCCTTGGCCTCCCTGGCTGGGTGTGGCCTCGGGATTTCCCTCCACGCAGGGCAGCGATGCCTGATTCTTTGGACCCCAGAGCTTTATCCGGACGGGGAGAGGGGCTGCCCTTCAGCCTGCATCCCTGAGCACCCCCAGATTTGTCAGGTCTGGGGGAAGTGGGGGGTCTCAGAACCTGGAAGATGGAAGAGGGTCTCAGCAGTAGCGGGAGCTGTGTGGCCTTTGCTGACCTGTGGCACTGAGTTAGTGACCCAAGACCTGAGGTCATGAAATGAAAAACTTTAGCTTTGGGGGGATTTTAAGGTGGCTTAGGCCGGGCACATGCCTGGCAAGCATGAGGTCTTCAGTTTGATTCCTGGTTCAAGAACAAAACAACATTAGGTTGGTTTGTTTTAAGGAGCGATCTCAATGAAGAAGTCAGACGCACTGCGAGCTCCCAGCCGTGCAGAAGGGGTGTTCATCCTCCGGTGTGTGGCTTTAGTGTCCTGCAGGATTCTTACAGGCAGTGGCCCAAGGGGCTCTGGGCTGGCTAAAGGGGAATCTGAGACTCAGCAGGTAAAGAGAGGCCAGTGGGAGGGAAGGAGAGCTTGGGCTTTCTCAGAAAGAGCAGCCTTCCTCTCTTCCCAGGGATTTTCCTCCCTTTGCCAGGGATTTCAGGCCTAAGGCAAACCTTTTGCTTTTGTCATTTTGGCGTTTTTCTTTTCTTTTCTTTTCTTTTTTTTTTTTTTTGAGGTAGGGTCTCACTAAGTCACTAAGTAGCCCAGGCTGCCCTGAACTTGCAACCCTCCTGCCTCAGCCTTCCTGAGTGCTGGGATTACAGGCCGGTGCCACTGCACCCTGCTTTCTTGTGGCTGGTTTTTAAGGAGACACCAGACGTCTAGATCTTTACATGATGTCTCCCAAATTTTCAGTGTGAGCAAGCAAATCAAGCATCAGGCAGGGGGACACACAGGCCCGGGGCGGCGGCTCCGCGGTGCCCTCAGCTGGAGGGTGGCGGCCGCCCCGCGGCTCTGAGGAAGGCGGCGCTGCTCGGGAATCCACTGCGGGAGGCACCGCACACGCTCCTCTCAGCCTGGCGAGATCGCCAAGGCCCTGGGAATGCCATAAGCGAGTGCTCTCCAGAGCCGGCCTGCATCACCCCTGCCAGGAGTCACCCTCAGGGCAGCGCAGACACCCTCATGTGGGTGCAAGAGGTCTCAGATCTTTTGCCAAGGCTGGCACCTTCCCAGGGAGCCTCCTGTTCGCACCTGCAGGATGCCCGGGGCAGGGAAAGAGCTCTGCTGAGCCGGGCGGGCTTGGACTGCAGGGTGCAGAGGAGCCGGCTCAAGGCCGGCACCGAGCGCTGAGAGCCATGCAGGCAGCAGGTAGAGCCCCTGCTGTTCGGGACGGCGTGACTATCACGCTGGCCGCCTGGACAGAAAGGCCGGACCACAAACTCAGGACCTTAGCACAGTGACTGAGATGCAGTGACAGGAGGAGGAGGAGGGTCCCGCCAAGCGCCTCCTGGGAGGGTGGCAGAGCCCGCCCGGGCCTAGCTGAGCTCTCAGGCCCCCCATGCGGCCCCTGAGCACGGCCACCGGGCTCCACCCCGCACACTGGGCACTTAGTTTCCGCAGCGAATCCCGGGGTGGCCGTGCGTGTCCTTCCGCATGTGTTGCTCCTGTGTCACTGTGAGGGGCCTCAACCCTACAGCAAGGGGGCTTCTCCGTCTCCATCCCCCCTGAACTGGGGGCCGCAGGGCCCAGGCCCACAGCACGGGCTCCCCTCCGCATGATCCCGCACCTGGATCCAGGGCCGAGGCCGAGGCAGGCAGAACCGGGTGATGGCATCAGGGACAGCTTGCAAGGGCCGAGCCAGGCAGACAGAGCCAAGGGCACAGGCACAGGGCACAGGATGAGGCACGGTGTCCCCTGACTTGGGGGGTGGGGACCAGACTGGCCAGCCCAGCAGCTGGAGACCACACTGGGCGGTGCCCCCGCTGCGGCCCCTGCACCCAAGTGGGGGCCCTCCTGCAGAAACAGAGCCACGCAGCGGTGACAGGGAGCAGAAGTGCTTTGTGTGACCTCGGGTCAGAGGGCGCCAATAGTGTTTTAACTGTAGCCCTGAAAATTGTTTCACTGCTGAAGGTGCTCAGTAGCGCAAGCATGGCTGGAACAGAGGGGGGCTGCCAGCCTCATTCTCCCTTTTCATGGGTCACACTGGCTGGTTTGTCCCCAGGTGCGGCTCCCCGCCCC
>PVLA01014937.1:0-27847 GCA_004027455.1 Hydrochoerus hydrochaeris
TTTTTTTTTTTTTTTTTTTGTGGTATTGGAGATTGAACTCAGGACTCTGTGCATACAAGACAAGAACTCTAGCACTAAGCCACATCTCCAGCCCATCTTGAGGCTCTTCTAATGGGGAGAGTTCCTGTATGGGTTTCCAGGCTATTATCAATCAGCTGAGGGTTCTTATTCAATTTGCATAGAAATCCCAAATTGGTGAAGTATAGCTCTTTTAGTGTTAACAGGACTGAACTTTGAATGCCAGTAGCTATCAGCTCTTTTAGTATTGGTGGACGTGGAGCAAACTGCTACTGGCAGGCCTTGGGAACTCTTCTGGCTACTGGAGGTGGTAACTGCTGGCAATTCTCCATGGCTTGCCATTGACTTCAATATCACCAGCTCTGGCTGCTGGCTGCTTTCAGTGCCAGTGGCCTTTGGTATTACCCACAGTTAGTGCATCAGCTCAGTGTGCACTACTTGAGATGGAAATTATGGAAAGACAAATGATGTGGTGGCACATATCCCAGCACTCAGGAGGCAGAGGCAGGAAGATTGCTGTGAGTTTGAGGCCAACCTGGACTATGCAGGAGACCTTGTCTCAAAAAACCAAAACCAAACCAAAAGGATCATGAAAGACAAGAATTTTCCGTCTAGAAGAGGCATACTTACTAGGATATGTGCTGCAGTGTAAGAGGGGAACAGTGCATGGACTGACCAGGCAAATGTGCAGTGTTAGACTTTGTTTGGTCAGAGGTGGAGGAGGCTGCAGAGCTGTGGAGTCATTTAGAGAGCTGCAGAGTGAGATCCCATCCAGAGGGGCTGCAGGGAAGA
The DNA here is from genome assembly GCA_004027455.1 of Hydrochoerus hydrochaeris. Lineage (NCBI taxonomy): Eukaryota > Metazoa > Chordata > Mammalia > Rodentia > Hydrochaeridae > Hydrochoerus > Hydrochoerus hydrochaeris. Next base: position 811 of record PVLA01014937.1, read on the forward strand.
GTATCTGGGATAGTTCCTTATCTGAAGCCTGCTACAGCCAAGGCAAGTATCTTCCAAGAGCAGCCATGAGATACCTAATGTAGCTGGGCTGGCTGCAAGGCATTTAGGGTCACTGAAGAAGAAAATTCCTTTTGAGGACCATCATGCTTTTCTCTTCTGACTCAGTCCTGGATACCGAACCCAGGGCCTTTCCTTATTTAATCTTAAGAGGGTTTCACTAAGCTGCCCAGGCAGGCTTTGAACTTGTGATCCTCCTGCTTCATGTTTCGGTTTCCACTGCGCCTTGGTTCGATGGCCCTGTACAATGCACAAACTACATAGCCGCACTGGCAGACCCCAACAGAGATGGCAGCCAGCTTCACATGGCAGTGATGGGGCCTTCACTCTTGCAGGAAGGAGGGTGGGAGTGAGCGGGGATGGCCAGGAGCAGGAGAGGGTGAGAAGCATAGAATGAGGTTGAGGGCTCTGTTTGATGATTGTTTTCTCTGTGAAGGAGAAGAGGGTAAGAGTGAGGGTTTGATGAGAGAGGCAGATTCCAGGAGAATATACAAGGATGGACCAGGAAGAAATGGAAATGGAAGTGTTGAGTGGTTCTACGGTCCAACAGACTTTTCTGGGGGGTAGGAGACAGGTGAAGGCAAAAGTTAGAAAATGAGCAGTGAACTCGCTGGGGAAATGGAGTATCTGGAGGAGCTGCCTGGGAGGGAAGGGAGAACATCTGTGGGCCAGATGCAAGACACAGCCCCAGCGGCTTGTTCCAATCATGTGCCAGTCCCTGTTCCAAACACTTTACAAATATTAGGTTATTTGGGTCTTGATTGTTATTTCCACTCAGCGGATGAGAAAAGCAAAGCACAGAATGGTTAAGTGACTTGCTGAAAGTCACACAGCCACTAAGTGGCAGAGCCAGGATCCAAACCTGGAGTATCTGGGTCTCAGACTATTCAGGAAGGTAGCTCTCAGCTCTGCCTACACCCCTATGTATCTGTGGGAGGGCTGCTCTCTCTATGAAGGGTGTCATGAAATCATAGGATCCATGTCAAGGGTGGAACAAGCCAATTTTTTTAAAGCTCTAAAGGCAGTTGTTGGGTTGCATGTAAATATTCTCCTGTCCAAATGCCATGTGCCCTTGGGGAGGATCTGGGAGGCAAAGGTGTTTCTGCTGTCTGCCCTCAGGTGCCTGGAGCACCAGAGGCTGGGGCCAGGGCCTGACATTCATCTTCATTCATTAGTTTCTTTCTTTCTTTCTTTCTTTCTTTCTTTCTTTCTTTCTTTCTTTCTTTCTTTTTTTTTTTTTAAACTTTGAGGCCTTATTCATAGACATAAATCTGGAAAAAACTTTTTCCCCATTATTATTATTAGTATTATTTTAATTTAGGAAAACATGCCAAAGTCAGATTTATAACTACCTCATCTCTCATTTTATGAAACAACATTTCCTTGAAGCTATCAGCAGAGTCTCCTCTGTCAGCTGGCAGCCTTGTAAAAGGACTGAATCCATAATCGTTCCTCCATGGGAATGAGGTCAATTTCAATGACTGTCTAATAAAAGAATAAATTCAGTATTAAAAAAATCTGAATCCCTAGGAACCCTAGAGGCAAATGGCAAAGCAAATTTGATCTGATGAAAACTGAGATCCTTTTTTTTTTAAAGAAAGCTTTCCTCCTCCTCCTCCTCCTCCTCTTCCTCCTCCTCTTCCTCCTCCTCTTCCTCCTCCTCTTCCTCCTCCTCTTCTCTTTCTCCTCCTTTTTTTGGCCCTTGCCCCAATACAAAACTACACTTTAAAAACCATAGGTAGGTTTAATAACAGCTCTGTCTTTAAGGAATTGAATATTAAACTGATTTTATAGCAGGTGAAACCTTGATCCACAGACTCAGAGATGGTCTGGATTAGTGAGAGCCTCAAACAGCCTGAAGGGGATGGTTTGTAGCAGTGAAGGGCTTCACTACCTTCCACTCTGCGTAGGCTGTGAAACTCTTTTACCCGCAGAGTGCAGGGAGCTCACCTAACAAGCTGATAACAGTAGCCTGTGATTAGCAGAGCAGCTGCACACTGTTGCCCACCACATCTGCACATTGCACTGTTGGCAGCACGGCTGCACTTCCCCTTGTCTGGTCCCTGTTGGAGTTTGTACGCCTGAGGAAAGGGACTTATGCTCCCTCTCCCAACAACGTGGTCATCACCACTGAATGTGTGGTATAGGGATGGAAGCTGAGGCTTAGGGAGAAGGGGCGTCTTACTCACAGTCTCGAGGTTAAACTGCAGCAGGAATGTTCTCCTTGTGACTCCCAGTGATGTGTGTCAAAGCACTTCGTGTGTAGTAGTTACATCATTAATAAAAGAAGAGACTGTTAAAAAACTGTTTTTTGCTGCACTTTTGATAGTTCTCCTTTAGTAATGCCAATTACTGATTTGGTATTTATATAATAATAACAACAAATACAGTGCAGCTTTTATGAGCTGGATACCATTCTAAACACTGTATATATAACCTCTCCTAATTGAGTCTATCAATACCCTTATGATATATAATTGTTCCCAGTTCAGATAGTGTAGAGAAACTGAAGTCCAAGTAAAAATTCTTAAAACTGAGACTTCTACAATTCCTCTGTTCACAGTATCCTTCATATCTTAATAAAATTTTCATGGTACCTTAAGGCCAAAAGAAATACCTAGTAGTTTTGTTTCTTAAGTAGTTAAATCCAAATAATGTGTATTGGGTGCCCTCACAACTTAGTAATCATTTGCAAAAAAAGTAGCTCACATAAATTGAGAGAAAAAAATTTTTATTTTATCTCAGGTAACAAGAATTACACAGTAATGGCATGTGTGTGCCATCAAACACTGCAGTTTCTCCAAACTGAGAATCAGATTGAATCCTGCCACCTTCATTTCCCGGTGTACATTGCTTTTCACATGGAACTTGCTTTTTATCACCATAACTGCTGAAAACCCAGCTTTGCAAAAATATGCTGTCGCCAAAAGCAATGCAACTATAGCAGATGTTGAAATGTTTTATCACTGGCCTTGAGCTGTTGTTCAGGGTTGCCTGTGGGTATTGCTGTTTCTCTCAAGCAAACTCTGGTGGCTCTGCCCCTCCTTCAGAGTGTGCTGCTGAGCCCAGGGAGGATTTCGGTGGACCTAAGGTATCTGAACTCAGCTCCTTGGACAGTCTTAGCCTGTGTGGGCTGCCGAGGCAAAGTACCTTAGGCTGGCTGGCTTAAACAATGCAAGCTGATTTTTCCACAGCTCTGTAGCCTAGAAGTCTCTGATCAGTTGTCAACAAGGTTGGGTCTGGTGAGGGCTGTTTTCCTGGCTTGCAGACAGGTTGGAAACTGTGGGCTGATGGGGGAGGGTTAGTGGGAATAGAGATTCAGACCTGAGTGGTAGATCCTGAGCTGCTGCGCTTGGCCCTTCGGCAGTGTCTGCTCAGGGTCTCCCGTCTGGTAGCGCTCACTCTTCATTCCACAGACACTGTTGCACTGCCAGTCTATGCCAGACCTTGTGCTGAGCTTGGTAGGGGAGAGACAGAGATGAATTTGCTCTGGGCCCTGTTTTTCAATCCTCTTGTCACATGGTAAAATAACTACAATTCAGCTATAAGAGAAGGTGCAAAGCACAGTCTTACCCTGAGAAAGGATCCTGGGTGTGAGCTGGGGTAGCACTAATACAGCTGTCAGGAAAACTTGTTTAGGTTACATTGTAGAAGTTCAGTTTTGGAAAGGAAGGAAATGACTTTCCCCTTCCCATTTTGCTGAAATCAAATCACTCCAGAATTATATTCAGGCAAAGAAGAGACAAACCAGGTCTCCATAGGCATCTCACCACCTTGAAAAACTGCAGTCGACCGAGTAGGAGGCTTGGGTCAGCTGAGGATGGAATATTTTGGATGGAGAAAGTTCTGAGCATCCTGCCAATGAAGAAATGTCTGGAAGACACCTACTTCAGAGGGGACTGAACCAGCTGGGCCTTGGTCCCATTTAATCTGCAAAGAGGTAACTTTCTGTAGCTGTGATTCCCACTGCCTGTGCTGTCTCCTCTTGTCACCAACTCTGACTGTCCATCATGCCTGTCATTCACCTTGAGACTGCAGTAATGAAGTTTTAGATTGAAGTTCTTTGGAAATGTATTCTTTGAGTTTACAGTAAATGAGTTTGTCTTGGAGTCTCAGTTGTACCAATTTCTTGAGTTCAGGAGCAAAGGGGACAGAAAGAAGAGGCTGCTGCCTGGTGTCCTATTTAAAGGCAGGCAGTGGTATCCACTTGCTGGGGTGGAGAATGGGCATCTGACTCTGCCCAGTGCTGCCAGATGGAGCCTTTGTACAATACATACCTCATTGTCAACCTCTCCTGCTTACATTCCTTTAGGGGCTCCCTACAGCTTTCTGGGGCAAGTCCAGACCCCCTCACTTGAGGTCCAACTCACCAGCTTGTCTTTCTGCAGAGACCCCATGTTCTCATCTTGGTAAAGACACTTCTCTGCAAGTCCTTAGTGTTTAGACACCATTGCTTATGCTGTTTCCTCTGCCTGGATTACCCTGCCTCACCTGGTAAATCTTGTTTTTGTAGGTCTGGTTTAGTCCTCTCATTTACTTTTTTTTTGGATTTTAAGATGGGGTTTTGCTGCATAGTTCAGGCTGCTCTTGAACTCACTATGTAACTCCAGCTGGCCTTTTACCTCAGTGCTGGAATTACAGGTGTGTGCCACCATGCCCAGCACCATATATCTATTTATCTATTTTTCTATCTTTGTTTTTTTTTTTTTTTGAGACAGAGTCTTGCTGTGTAATTCAGGTTGGCCTTGAAGTCACTATATTGTCTAGGCTGGACTTGAACTTTTGGTAATCTGCTTGTCCCATCCTCCTGAGTGCACTACCACTCCCAGGTGTCTCATTTACTTGGAGGACTTACAAAGCAACAAAACAACAACAACATTAAAAAAAAACTTACAACTATTTATTTAACTTATAGTTAATGTAGTAGCTTAGCAGTTTGGCCTAGGCTCATCCGAGTGGGTTTCTGGACCAGGCTGGTCTTGCTTGGGGGAGTCTGCTGAGTACTGGTGGGGTGCCCAGAACTGCTGGTTTCTTCTAATGGCCTCAACATCTGTGATGATGTGGGTAGGTCTCTCTCCATATGGCTCTGGGTGGTCTCTCGTCTTTCAGCAGGCCAGTCCCATTTTTTTCACTTGTCTTTTTTTTTTGCCGCCTCTGGGATAGAACTCAAAACCTCACGTATACAGAATGGGCCCTTAGCCAACTGAGCTAAACCCGGGAGCACAGATCTGGCACTATTCTGTAGCCTTCTACAACTGGACAGCCACCAGCACAAGAGCATCTCCATGTGTGTTTATATCCCACTGGGCTCTGAGATTCCAGAGGCCTTGGTTTGAGATACCTTGATTACCCGAGAGCCAAGCACAGTAAAGATGCTCAGTAGTTATTACCTTCTGCCTCAGTGCCTGTGGATTCAATTTGGATCTTTGGCTCAAAGGAGAAGCCTGAGAACCCAAGGTGCAGCTGGGAGTGGGTTGGGGGGAGGAGAGACAGGAGGAGCATAGACAACCCTTTGCAGATTTTTGCTCAGCAGTCCAGAGTTGCAGTCTGTCCCAGAGAATGATCTGATCTGATTCAACCACAGCCTGGTCTCCACCTTTAAATGCTGGGAACTGCATAAATCAGCACATTTCCCCCAAAGCAGAGTCTATATACAGCATGCCAGGCTGCTTGCCATAATTAGGACTCCAGCAATGATTGTTTTTGCTCCTTGTGTTTTATCACCAGCCTCCCAGAGGAGAGGGAGGGGCGTGATCAGGATTATGAGCCTGCATGAAACTCTACGGTAGGGGAGACTGAGGTAAGAGTGCACTTGGAGGCTCTGGTCTGCAGTTCCTCTTCCTCTCTTCTGTCCTCAGAGTTGTATATACCACAAGGTGTCTGCCTCCAGGTTATGTCCACTAGCAGGCTGTGTCCCTCCAGCCTAAATGTCCAAGTCCTCACCACATCCTTCATCTCCCTGCAGGTTACCTCCTTTCGGCACTTTGAGCCCAGGCGTGCATACATGGGGACAGTCTACCTCTGGGATAACAAAGTCCTTTGTGCAGGCTGAGGGGGAACTGCTGGTCTAGGAAAGGCAGCGTGTGTGTGGGGTACTACAGGTGGGTGTGTGCTCTTGGTCCTTTGAATTTCTTGTTTTGGGAACGCACGCTGTTCGGAAGGTCACAGAAAGACCCGTGAAGGTAGGGCACAAGGCAGAAAGGGCGTAGTTGATTAAGTTTAAGAGTGTTTCTCTCTGTGTAAGGCTGGAGAGACATGGGGAGTCTGAAAATCTGGCTGTCACACTACCAGCAGGTTGGGCCTCCCAGGTCCTAAGAGTTCCCCAAGTGTTTGGAGGTCTGTTTGGAGTTCTGAAAGTAGCAGCGGTTGTCTCTTAAGCTTGTAGAGCCTTCTATTGAAAAGAAGAGGTCACATGTTTGTGTCTGGCTTTCACTGAAGACCTGTAGGGTCCCAGAAGAGGGAGTCATGGCCCTCACTGACCAAACAAGGGAGCTGAGGCTCAGAGAGTGCAGCTTGCCACAGACCACACACCCGTATGTGGTGGGGCTGGGGCTGGGCCCTGTGGTGGGCTCTCCAAACAGTGCTCTTGCTGCCGCCCAGTGGCTGACTTTTAAAATAGTTTTGAATAATATCAGTCTATCCCCTGTACCTGTAATTGTTCGAATAATGAGAATTGGGGTTGTTCCCAGGTTTTCTGCTGTTGTGAACATTGGCAGTGCCATGCTCCATGCGTGGGATTGAATCCTGCCTCTGTTGCAGATGAAATTACCAAACCTTGGTGAAATTCAGTTTTTCCATTTCATATAACAGGGACAATAATATCTCCTTCGTGAGATACTGAATAAATGAATAAAGAAACAGATGGCTGTGGTGATGGTGACAATGACAATGCCTGATGATTATGCCTTGTGGAGTGTTCTGGTTTATATACTGGGTTCTCATGAGCTTTGCTGGCCTGAGGCAGCATCTCTCCACCTAGCATTTCCTGGGACTCCAACTAGATTTAACCACTCCAGTCTCAGGTGAGCTCTCCCAGGCCCTCCCTCTGCCCTGTGTAACTTGCCCTCCGGCTCTCTGCAGTGTTATATCACATTGACATTCTGATGACTCCCAAGTTTGTATCTCTGAATTCTAGTCTCAGAGTTACCCTGTTTACTTTGTCTTCAAAATTTGCCTGGATTTCTCTATCTCTGCTACTGTTAATCCAAGCTGTCTTTGCCCTTCTGGTTCTCTTAATGAACATTTAGCTTGTTTTCATTAATTTTTTTTCTTTTTTTGGTAATGGGAATCAAACTTAAGACCTTGCACTTTCCAGGAAAGTGCTATGCCACTAAGGCATATCCTTAGCCCCATTAAATCCTTCTGGTTTCATGATAAATACTTTTCAAATGATACATTACTTCCAGGTTTTGCTTTAGATTATTCCTCTCAATTTCGACATCCAGTACTTACTTGTTTAGTTCTGACAATTTCCTTATTAATTCATAGGTCATGTAGCGCTATGTTATTCAGTTTCTAAAAATAAGAGGGATTTGTCAGTAATCTTTTTAAAAATTTTATTACATATGGTCAGAAAAGAAAGCTGAATTGATGCTGATCTTTGGAAATTTATTTTGGTTATTTTAATGTTTAGTTTTATGGGATGCTTCATACATGCTTGAGAAGAATGTTAGATGGCCATAAAGGACAGAGTTAGATATATATTTGCTTACTGACTGCAATTTTTATTTGTCTGGCCAGTCAGTTTCTTAGAAAGATAAATTAAATTCTTTAAGTATAATTTTTGGTTTATTTATTTCTCTATTCAATTCTGTAATTCAGAGTTTTATATATTTTGAAGCTACAATTTTTGGTGAAAATAAATGCTTATGGATGGCCATTTGAAAATCTGTAATTATTTTCCATGATCCATTGTTTGCATTAAATTACATTTTCTGAGTTAGTAAGATGATCACCTCAACCTTCTTTTGGTTCATATTTGTGTGACATATGCTTTTTTTTTTTTTTTTTTTTTGGTACCAGGGATTGGACTCATGACCTCGCACTTGCCAGGCAGGCGCTGAGCCACTGAACAATCCTTTTAGATCTCTGTGTTCTTTTGTGCTAAGTGTTTGTAAATAGCACACTACCTTATTTTGCTCATACAATCTTAAGCTCAGTTATCCTTTGATTGATGACTACAATCCAATTTTCTTTATTGTAGGTACTGCTCTGTTATGTCTCACTTTTGCAATAGTACTTCGCGTCTTCCATTTACTGTTCTTTTGTTTCCCCTTTTATTCTTTATCAACTTTAAAATTTCTCTGGTGGTGAACGGAGAAATTTTAGAGTCTGTACAGTGTAATACTACTTAAAAATAAAAAGAACAAACTACTGCTAAACACAACAGGGATGTCTCTTAGAAGCAGTAAGTGAAAGAAGGCCCCTGCAGGTTGTATCCACCTCCAGACTCAAAAGGTTGTAGTAGCATATTTTAATATATATGACATTCTGGCAAGACCAAAACCACAGGATTAGATAAACTGTTGTTAGAAGTTTGTTAGGACTTATATCTAGATGTCCTCCCAAAACTTCATGTGCTAATAGGTGGGAGTTTTGGAAATACCTGGATCTTGAGTGTGTGATACTGGATTAGTCTGATGATTGATTTTGCATAGTTCTGGATGTGAATGATGGATTTATTGAAGAGAAAAGACCTACCCTGGGTGTGAGTAGAATCAGCCAATAGGCTTGTAGCCTAGATGGAATAAAAAGGGAAAGAAGGAAATCTTGCTGATTGCTGCCTGCCCTGCCATGAGCTCTTTCTCCTCTACCCTGCCTCTCTGTCATGCTACCCTGCCTAGGAGCCATCTAACTGTGGACTGAAACCTCTACAAACTGTGAGCTCAATAAACCTTTCCTGCTCTAACTTTGGGTATTGGATATTTTGTCTTGGTAATGAACAAACTAAGAGAAGACTGGAGTGGGAAGAAGGGGTTGACTGAAAGGGACAAGAAGAAGCCTTACTGATGATGGAAATATTCTGTGTCACAATTGTGGTCGTGGTTTCATGAAGGTAAAATTAATTGTATATACTTTTCAACATTCATCAAAGTGTATAGTTAAAAAGATGACATTTACCACATATAAGTTATATCTTATTTTAAAAAAGCAAAACTAAATCCTATTGGTCATTACATTGGTCTTGCATGATTGCCTCTCCTCCATCTTTCTAGAATTCTTCACCTAGATATGCACAGAGCACACTGCTCTACCTCCTTGGGATTCCCAATCAAAGGTCTCCTGCTTAGAGAAGTCTTCCTTAATTAGTCCCTCAATACTTTATCACAATCTGATGTTCTAGAGATTTGCTAATATGGCTCTGCCTTCTGTAATCCACATTCCCAGGGCTTTGAGGGCAGGGGCTTTGCCTGTTTCGTTCGCTACCAAATCTTCTGAACAGTGCCTGATGCATAGTGTTCAGTAATCATTGCAAAAGTTAATGAATTCATTGCAACTGTTAGATCTTAGATGAATAGTATCAAACAAACAAAAAATGTGAACTGTATAAATAATTAAAAGTTCCCTAGTAATCACATTTAAAAAGTAAAAAGATAAAATAAATTATAATAATGTAGTTCATTTAACTCAATATGTTAAAATATTTCAGCATGCAAACAGTATAAAAATTATTAATGGATGTTTTATTTCTTTTCTCTTTTGAAGTCATTGAGATCTGAAATATGTTTTGCATTCAGAGTACATCTCAGACTTGGAGGGCTCTTTTGCAGGTGCTCATGACCTGTGTGTGGATGGAGGCTGCCTCATTGGCCCACACAGCTCTAAAGAGGAGAAGACAGCTGGGGTCAAGTCCAGAAGAGATTTTTCTCCCAGAATGCATCTTTGTTGTGGGACGTGCTGTGGCTCTGAATCAATAGTGAGTCTCTGATTTAAAAATAAATAGCTAATGATGCGGTTAGAATATCACCATTCTGCAGTCCTCCATGACCAGTGGCTGGGAGTCATAGCCATTACTGCTGATATCATGAGAGGAAGGACTGCTGACAGGACACAAAGAGACCTGACAGAAGAACAAAACAGCCTGAGAAGCCCTGTACGTTCAACCCAGCCGATAGCATTCACAACTCAGAAAGTCTAAGGGACATGGGAAATGACCCCACAGAGAGGCAGCCCACAAAACCCAGGATGAAGGACAATGAGTTCCCTGCAATGAGTCGTGAGAAAAAAAGGAAGGAAAGGAAACATGGATTGAAAAAGACTCAAAAGATACCAAACCAGTCACAATGTGTAGACTTTTTAGGACCCTGATGAATAAGATATAGAGAAGTAGGAATTCGGGAGACAGCTGAATATTGGAGACTATTAAGGAATTATTATTTTGGCAGGATAATGGTACTGTGGTTACCTTGTTTAAATATTTATTTTAGAGGTACATACTGAAACATTTAAGGGAGAAATGGTGTGATGGTTGGGAGCTGATATGAAATAAATTGGGGGACGAAAGCTTTTGAGGTGTGCGTGCATGCATATGTGTGTGCGTGTGCGTGCGTGTGTGTGTGTGTGTGTGTGTGTGTGTATGAAAGGAATGCAGATTGGCTGTAAACTTGTAACTGGTAAAGCATAACAATGGGTATCTTGGGAGTTCACCCTGAGTCCACATGTCGCGTGACAGTGAGCTGCACGCCCCACAGGCGCCAGGAGGTGGCACCGCTCACTGTGTTTGTGCCAGCAGCAGCCAGGGGTCCCCGGCCTTAGCCTCTCAGGCCGCCAGAGTTGCTCTCTTCCGCGCTATAGAGGCAGCGATTTGCCCTTTCATTGCTTGCTCCAAGCCTCTCCTGGCCTCCATCCTTTAGGGTTGTGGCTACTCCTGATCCGCCTAGGTCTAAGAAGGGGCAATCATTGTAGAAATCAGTGTGGAAATTCCTGAAAAAACTAAAATTAGAGGTTCCACTTGACCCAGCTATTCTCCTTCTTGGTATCTTCCTGAAAGAATTAAAAGCATTCATACCACAGTGAAACACACAAACTCATGTTTTTAAACCAGGGATCAAACTTACAACCTCACACTTGCTAGGCAGGCACTTATGCCACTGAGCTAAATCCCTAGGCCCAACAAACTCATGTTTATAATGGCACAGTTGGTGATTGCTAAATCTTGGAAACAACTCAAATGGCCATCAGTCAATGAATGGAAAGAAAAAATGTACTTTTTGTTTTATATACAGTGCAGTAGTACTCTGCCATAAAGCTTGAGACATTTCAAGCTAAATGGATACACTTGAGGCCATACTCTTAAGTGACACAAATCCCACCCACATATGTAAATATCGCAGTTTCTCTGGTGAGAAACCTAAAGTGTAAATAAAGACCAAAATGTATAATAGATGTTGGGAAATGAGAAGCAAATGTTCAAATGAGAAGAAGAACAAGAGAGATGAAGGGGAGCAATTAAAAAAAAAAGACTAGAGAAAAAAATGGAAACAAAGCTTTTGTAAATAAATAAAGAGGGGCAGAGGGGTTGAAGGAAAGAGAAGGGAATGGGAAAAAAAGCAAGGTATGTCATGTGCAGGTGTAAATTCTCTATGATGACTGTTATCACTATGCATAGCTAAAATGCATCAATAAAATTTTTTAAATGTAAAAATAGAAAAAAGAAAATGAGCTTTTCCTTGTCTCACTGGGTCTCACCTTCCAGTTCTTTGTCTCCCTGGAAACTTTTTTGGGTTTGGGTTTGGGTTTGGGTGTGGGTTTTTTTTTGGTTGGTTGGTTGGTTGGTTTGGGGGGGTTTTGGTGATTTTTTGTTTGTTTTTTGGTGGTGGTAGTGGTAATTTGGGGGGGTTGTTTTGTCTCATTTTGTTTTGTTTTGCCTTTTTTAGGACTGCTTTCATTGTGTCCCATAAGGTCTGGTATGTTGTACTGCCATTATCATTTAACTATAGAAACTGTCTAATTTCTTCTTTAACTTTAATTGCCATTTGTTTATGAAGTTTTCTCACTCCTTTGCCATTGATTTCCAATTTCATTGCCCTGTGGTCTGATAATATGCATGGGATAACTTCAATTCCTTTGCATTTGCTTAAGCATGTTCTATGAGATAGTATGTGGTCTCTTTTGTAGCACATCCCATGCATAGCTGAGAAGAATGTGTGTTCTGTTGTGGTCAGATGGGACAGTCTGTAGACATCTGCTAAGTCCATTTGCTCAAAAATTTGACTCAGTTCTGATGTTTCTTCACTGATCTTTTTGTCTAGTTGATCTATAATTTTGTGACAGTGGGGTGTTGAGGATCCCCATTACAGTTATATTAGTGCTTATTTGATTTTTTAATGCCCATTACTATTTGTTGTATATAGTTGTGAGTGCTGGTATTTGTTGCATTTATATTTATGATTGTTATATCTTCCTCTTGGATTGTTCCCTTTACAAGGATGTAGTGTTTTTTTGTCTCTCTTAATCAGTCTTGGCTTGAAATACAGTTTGTCTGCAAATAGAATAGCTACCCATGCCTTTTTCCAGGTTCCTGAATAGTGTCTTCAATCTTTTGTCTTTCAGTTTATGAATTTCTTTTTGAGTTAAGTGTGTTTCTTGTATGCAGCATATTGTTGGATCTTGTGTCTTGATCTATTCTGCCAGTCTGTTTCTTTTGATTGGTGAATTGAGACCATTTACTTTGATGGTTATAGCTGATATGTATTGACTTATCAGTTTCATATTATTTTCCTGTTTTTCATTCCTTTTTGAAAATTTCCCTGTTTAATTACTTGCCTTGCCTGGTAGATTCATTCTGTTGTGGTTCATGGAATTTTAATCCTTGCTCTCTCCTTCTAAAATGCCCTTCAGATAATTTTTTTTTTCTTCAGATCACTTTTACAGTGCTGATTTGGTCTTCATGAATTTCCTCAGTTGTTCTTTGTCATAGAAGTATCTTATTTCTCCATCAATTTTGAAAGATATTTTGCAGACTACATCAGTCTCTGTTGGGGACCATTTTCTTTTAGGGTCTGAAATACTTCACTCCAAGGTTTCTTTGACTTGACAGTTGTGTTGAGAAATCTGTTGTGCTTCTGATGGACTTTCCTTTATAGGTGATTTGTTTCTTTTCTCCAGTGGCTTTTAATAATCTGTTCTTATGCTGAATTTCTTGAATCTTGACTATTGTGACTGTTGATTGATTGTTTCAATTTGAGTAAGAAAAGCTTTACAAAATCAGTCCAGCAATTCTACACCCCAAGGTGTGGAGAACCCACCTTAGGGCAGCTGGTCACCTGGATGGTATGAGGAAAATGAAGAAGGACCTATCTGCTTCTCTTTCTTCAGAGGCATTCTAGTGTTTGCCTTCACCTTGGTTGTCATCTCCTGGTTTCCAGTACAGACTCTTTGGCTTCCAATGTAGATCCTTCAGCCTTTGGCATAGACTGTTCAGCCTTCCACCACAGACACATTGGCCTCCTGACATGGACTTGCATAGGACACTGCAGTGAGCTCCAGACCTTTAACTGAATCCTTTAGTCTCCAGTGTGCAGGGAGACCTTCTGCACTCTTCCTTATTTAACTCTGAGGGTGGCCATTGTAAGCCAATCTTGTAAATTCTTGTATGTTTGTATATCTTTTTAAAAATATCTATTTCTTTAGTAAATACCGACTGATACAACTATTATATTCCTTAGTGTAGATTTTTTTTTTGATCACAGCTAATTGGAATTGTATATGCCTCACTTATCTGTATGTGAAGCTCTTTTTTTTTTTGGTTTTTTGAGACAGGGTCTCACTATGTAGTTCAGGCTGGCCTTGAGCTCACTTTGTAGCTCAGGCTACCTCCAACTTACAATGATCTTCCTGCCTCAGCCTCCCAAATGCTGGGATTACAGGCATGTGCTACCACACCTGGCTGTATGTGAAATTCTTTACCGTGCTTGGAAGGTTTTTTTTTTTTCTTTTCTACCATGTGAACAGGTTTTTTTTTTTTAAAATATCATTTGCTCTATCTCCTGCTTTTTTACTGACTCTGATCAATATTACGTTATTCTTTGTTGCATCATCTAGCAGCTGTTGAATTGATTCGTTATGATTCCTTGCTATTTTTCTTTTCTTTTTTTTTTTTTTTTTGGTGGGGGATATGTGACAGAGTCTTGCCATATAGCCTAGGCTGGCTTTAAACTTGTAGCTATTCTCCTGCTTCAGCCTCCTGAGTGCTAGGATTATAGGCATGTGCCACCATGCCCAGCTATTCCTTGCTATTTTTAAGAAATCTTTTTTTAAATCATGATCACTAACTGCAATCCTGTCTTCTATATCTGAGATTCTGTCCTCACATTGGCTCATTCTGCTGCATACCCTTTCAATAGAATTTTTAATCTCTTGGATATCTATTTGATTCTTTCATGGATTCTGTTTATTTCCTATGTTGGGCCTTCATGGTTTTCATCATTTTGCTAAGCTCTTCTATTTTTAAAATCTGTATCTGCTCTAGAGTCAATAACCATGTCTTTCATTAGGGTCACTATCTCTGTAGTTACCTGAGAACTTATTTCTGATTTGATTTTTTCTAGAGCCTTATTTGTCTGCTGTGTTACTTCTGACTTCAGAGTCCAGGTGGGTGGTTTTACCTCATTATCCACTGGGTTTGCCTTTGGTGAGTCCAGGGTTGCATCTTGTTTATGTGTCTCCTCACTTTATATTAAAAAAATTTAATTCCTGGGTTGAAGCTTATAAATTGCCTGTGGCAAGTAGCTCTATTGCTAGAATTTTGGACACTTAGGAAATGACTACTTTTCAGAATGTCTTCCAGGTGTAGTTGGCTTTTGGGCTTTCATTCTGTTGCAAGATCCTACTTCTTCAATTTATTGGGGATGAGAAGTTGTTGCCTATTTGGCTTGGCCACTAGTTCTTTGGCATTTACCTATAATATTGTTTATGATCCTCAGGCAGTCTCAGTCTTGGCCTACCAGGAAGATTAGAACTTACTAGAACAATTATGTCACCTTGACTAAAGTAGTACAGTCTGCAATTATGTCATCTTGGTTAAAATAGTACAACCAGCAATAACAATACCATTAGGTACAACTTAGAAAATGATAAACTGTGTTAACTATTAATTTGCCATTTTTAATCATATGAACTTGATTTGTGGTTATATAACAAAATCTAAAACAAGGCAGACTGTATACATCAAATATGCCTTCTGTATGGTGATTTTATCCTCAGGGGAGAAAATTTAAAAGGGCTTAGGGGAAAAATAAAGAAACAGAAGAGGAAGAGATTAGAAGCAAGGCTGGTGAAAAAAGGAAGATTACTCCAACATTGGGAAACTAGTGAACAAGACAGGAGGTAAAGAGAGAAAGAAGAAATAAAAATATGAACAGAACAACAACAACAACAACAGAACTAGAAACTGTATTCACACATATAAAAAAAATAAAGAGTAAGTAAAACAAAAACAAAAAGATGAAAAGAAAAAAAATGCCTACTTCGAAGCATGTCTTGCTGGGCAGACAGAGTCCAGATCTGAGTTGATTAGTCCCAGCAGTAGATTTACAACAGGGTAGTGGATAATCCCAGCAAGCCTGCACCTTCAGTTCCACTAAGTTTAGTCTGGTTTCTAGCTATGAGGATGGAATCTGATTTGTTCGGCCTGCAACATTCCATGTGTCTTCTGCCAGCCGGAACTTAGCTCCCTGCTCCCTTGAACTTGGTTCCTTGACCTCCTACTGATTTGAATTTAGCAGCCTCATACTAACACTGGGAGCCACTAGATGGATCCAGCCCACAGCTGCTCTAAGTTCTGAGCTCAGTTCCACTCTCAAGATGACTACAATTACTATTTCCTGGGGGACATCTGAATCTGAATAACTCACCAGCTGCTGTAGTCTGCTGTGTCTGCTACTCTGTTCCATTGCTGCATTTCTCTGTGGAGGCCTTAGGGTCAACACTAGTCACTGTACATCTGTGGGTTTGCGTCACCCCTCCCATGCAGTGAGTCAAGGCTCAGGGGAAAAGCATTACTTGCCACCTCTTTCTTGGTCTCTCTCATTACCCTCTCTGTGGACTTCAGTTCTCACTTCAGAGCCTTTCTGTGTCCTGGGGACCTGTTTCCCTCCTTCTTTTCCTTATGTTGCTATATTCCAGCATCTGGACACCAAATCTCAGAGAGGCTTTTTCTTTGCTGTTCACTACTCCATCATCTTCCTCAAACAAAGTTTGCTTTGTTGATGCAGTCATTTAGAGAGGATTCCCCAAAATGACAAGAGGGGCAAGGACTCCAGATTGTGCTTTGGGTGGATACCAAGTGCTTTCTTAGATACCTGCCTGACACTTTGCAGGAGCATTCATGCATCAGGTGCCCACAGAGACAGAACAGCGAGTCACTGCTGCTTCTGGAGCACCACTATGGAATGTCTGGAGAGAAATCCACTTCCCTCCCAGAGTGAAACTGCCAGTAACTGGTGTTGCTGAGAATGTGAATAGCTTCATGGGTCCCACATAAAAGAGTGAATCCAAAGTGTTTGTTCCAAGTGCTGGGGTGCACCAGTAATAAAGTGCCAAGATTTTAATTCCCCTCCTCTTGGGCAGAATGCCTCTCCATCCTCAAATAGAAACTTACTGAAAATCTAATTAAGAACTGTGTACATAAAACTCACTGCTCCTAAATAAACAAATACTAAGCAAGATGCTCTGATTTCATGGCATGGGTTTTGCTGAGGGTGGAAAAGTAGGGAAGGGAGGAGTGGGTGAAGGGGAGGAAGAATAGGTTCCAGGTCTCAGCGGGCAGGTTAGAATGGTGAGAACACACATTGCAAAGGAAGAGAGGAGTCAAGGCAGGCAGCAGGTCCTAGCTTTGCCTCTGTGCCGCTGTTCCTGTGCTTGCTGAGAGGCCCAGCACCTTTCCTTCCCCACCTGAGCAGCTCTGGCTTCTTGTGGGGCTGGGTGCACTGGGGAACAGATCACCCTGAGAGCAGGTGATGGCTGAGGGGAGGTGGAGGATAAGTTCCCTGCCTTACTTTCCCTTTAAATTTCTTAGTTGATTCACAAGTTTTGGCTTTTTTTGCACACAGTGGCAGCTAGACTGATGACACATGATGCTATTCATCTGTGTCTTTCTTTTCCTCTTCCACGCTGCTGCTTTCTGAGGTCATGTCACCCCAAACTAGCACTTGAATCCTTGTCTCATGATCTGCTTCTGGGGGAGGCTGATCATAAGGAAGGCTTTATAAATTAAAATTTTATTTTGAGGCTCTCATCCACCCCCTACCCAGAATTAGGCCAAGCCTGTTTATAATACAGACTGACTAACATGCTTTTGTTGGCAAGTTTTTGTATTGAGAGCTTTTTTTAAAAATTGCATTAGGAAAGTCTGTTGTTTCTGAAAAATTGCTTTAAAAATTAATTTGGAAGCTGGGGTGAGGTGGTATACGTCTGTAGTCCCAAGAGGCTGAAGCAGGAGGATGGTTTGAACCTAGGAGTTAGAGGCCAGCCTGGGCAACATAATGAGTCCTCACCTCAGAAAACATATTTACTTTGGGATTTAAGAGTTAATGGTCAGCTTATTAGAAAGCATATGATGTTTCCACTTCCAAATTTTAAAATTACATCTGGACTTGACTAACTTTCTAGGTCACCTGGAAAGAGTGCATAACGAAAAGGATGTAAATGGTCAATAATCTTATCACCCATGTATTCTTACCTTTGTAAAATGTTTTTATTGGATAATCATGTGTCAGGTCCCAGGTCCCTTGTTCCACACAGTGGCTGTCTTGGGTCACTTAAAATTGAATTTCTGATGAGGTTTCACTTCACTTTCTTACTCAGTCACTGTTTCCTAAATGTGTGTTTGGCATTGGGCTGGGTCCACACATAGATATGGATAAGGCATGGCTTTTATTTTCCAGAAGACTGAGATGGACATATAAATAACACAGGAGCATGTTGTAGATTCACCTCCAGAGCCAATGAGGCACAAAGGAGAGAGGAGCTGGTTTTTTCACAGTGGCTGAGAGACTCAAGAGGTCTTCAAGGAGGGAGTGTCCAAGAACAGAGCCTGAAAGGCTGGGGATTTAGCTCAGCAGCATAAGCGCCTGTTAGGCAAGTATGAGGTCATGAGTTCAATCCCCAGTTCCAAAACAAGAGCAGAGCCTGGAGCATTCCTGAAACACACAGATATGAGCCCAGGTTTGACAGGACTTGTAGGACTAGCACTGCAGCCAGAGTGCAGGCAAGTGGCAGGCTGGTGTGTCCAGAGTGGAAAAGACTTTGGTTTTAGGATTTGGGCTGTGGTGGGAAGCAGTGTGGTGCCATAGTTAAAGGCATAAGCTTTGCCAGTGGACAAAGCAGAATTCCCATCTCAGTCCTGCCTCTTGCTTACTGTGCTTTTGGGTGAGTTAACAGGCTATCTGCACTTGATCTGTTCCTCAGTATTACAGTGGAATAGGCTGCGTGCTGCATGGGGTCCTTGTGAAGGTTAAATGAAAGAAGCCTATTGCAGCCTCTGGCACTTAGTGAGTGCCCAGCCAAGGACAAGGATTTGTTAGCAGTTTTCATAGATGTCTTGGTTGATCCGTAGAACTGATATCTGTTCATGGGTATATATTGGTATCTTCTGATTACTTGAGACTGAGGAATATTTTTGTAAGAAAACTTGACAGTGCCCTAAGCCTCAACGATAAGAAACTAAACCAGGCAAAGGTCTGATCCTAAAGGTGGCCCTGTGTGCCCCCATGGGCTTAAGAGTGGCATCGTTTTCACCTTTACCATCATCCCAGTGCTTCTTGGAATTCATCTTTTGACACTGGGGCATGAGGGAGGAGGGCACTTCTCTGATGGTGCCCCTGCCTCCACACCCTGTGGGGAGTTCTCACCATTGGGAGGTGGTAGTGCCTGTCTGGTGAGCGTGGGGACAGGCCTGAATGGCGGCATTCCAGACTTCTCATTCTTCTCCAGGCCCACATCTCACCCTTTTCAAGAAACATCTGCAGCACTGTTCTCAGAGAAGTTGGAGACCTCCCAACTGCCCACCCATCCTACTGTCGCTCTGCAAACAGGACCAGCAGATGGGCAGTGAATCCCACTCTGCAGAGGGCCTGAATATGGCTATGCTTTCACAGTTTGGGGCACACTAACCCTATGAAACTTCCTGAGACTTGAGAGATGGAAGGAACCAGAGAGAGGAGGAGCTAGGACAGCCTGTATTTGTGTAATAGGAAAACAGGCTTAGAGAGGCAGAGGGAGTGGCTTATAGTCACTTAGCAGGTCAGTTTCCAGGCAGGCTTTTGTTTCCCTGGTCAGTGCAAGTCCTCATTTCTCACCATAGCCAGGTGTTCCTCACTCTGCCTCAAGGGAACTATAGTGTTCTCACTAAACATCCATCCATCCATCCATCCCTTCATCTAGCAAAAAACACAGATTCTGTCTATCTCTGACATTTTTGTTTTGTTTTGTTTTTTTGTAGATACAAAGGTGATTACAGGGAGTGTGTGTGTTTAGACTCCTTGTTGAAGTGAGGATGTGTTTGGAGTCACAGGTGTTTTAACAAATATTTCACTATGTTCTCGAAAATGCCTGAATCTCTTTGTCCATTAAACTAATTTCTATCCTGTCACAAGTTTTAAGTAAAACCTTTTTGATACAATATTTTTCTTTCCTCTTTCTCATGTGGAACCTTGACATCACTCTGAGGTATCAGTGCTGGGCATGATAGAGAGATCCAAGTGACAACTTTGGAGCCCTGGGACCCAGTGTGGCTCTGATTTTTCAGGGAAGATTAGAACTATCTTCAGAGAAGACATGAGAGGACTTTTTCAGAATAGACCCTTCTGGGAAGATACATTTCTCCTTTGATCTTTGACTATTGTGGAAAATGTTACTGTATTTACCTTTGGGTAGCTAGAGGAGTGAAAAGGACTTTTCATCATTCAACTCTCTTGTGTAAGAAACTTTCAGTGATCCAGTAGCTCTAGATATTTGGTATCTCAGGGTTTCAACTCTCATAGGAAAGGATGGATTTAATTCTCACTTTGTCCCAAGTTCAGAATTCCAGGCAAGGAAGTCATTGGTTCATTTCAGGTCGAATACTCCTCTAAGCCAGTCAAGCTGTGGCCAGCGCATAGGGGTCAGAAGTATCCAAAATGATGGAGATAACCAGTGCCTTTACTTTCAAGGTCATCTGTTTGATCTCACTTAACATCTCATCAACTTTGATGAGCTTCTCCAAGTTCTTCTTTATTACTTCAGGCCCTAAAAGACAATGACAGCTTCACAAGGAATCCTGGCACCATTGGGCTTGCTCACAATTTGGGAGTAAAAGGCTGTAGAGTGATTCAAGCTTTTCCCGTCGAGGCTGCCTTATACTCAAGGAGGCAGAGCAGACCAGAAAACTGGTTTCTGGTGTTATCCTGAACCCTGTTCAGGTCCAGGCTCTTCTGTTACTAAATCAGACCTGGGAAATCTAGGTAATGTTTGAGCCTCAGTTCTTATTTATGAAGTAGGGATAAGAGCAATCACCTTATAAGGGTTAGAGATAATCTATACCACTGGCTTTCAAACTTGAATGTGCCAGAACCACCCAGGCGGCTTATTTCTGGGACCCAACCCCATGGTTTCTGATTTAATGGCTCTGGGGCATGAACTGATAATTTGCATTTCTACCAAGTTTCCAGTGATGCTAGTACTGGTGGTCTGGAGACCGCATTTTGACAAGAACTGGTCCATATTTACAATGGCAGATTCCGTGATAACTCATAAGTACCCCTCTTCAGACATTTACAAATCTTTTTGATTGTCATAACTAAGGGGGTACTGATGCTACTGATATCTGATAGAGGACAGTGATGCTAAACATCCTAAAATGGGCAGGAAAGCTTGCCACCCCCCAGGAACTACCAATTCAAGATTCTAGCAGTGGTAAAGTTGAGAAACCCTGGTTTACAAGAAGGTTCTGGTTCTGGCTGTATTTTGTGGGATACTCTGCCATGTCACTTCACTTTTCTGAGTCTCATCACTGAACAGAATTAGTTCTAAGCAGTTCTAACATTAAAAAACTTTGGTAAAAAATCATTTACTAAGCAACATGGATGCATGACATAGTGGCATTTCCATGCAAAGTATTTCTCAACAAACCCTTTGGTGTAGTGATCACTTTTACAATCCTGTGTAAATTATACTATGTTTTCTTCTTTGTCTCTAGTGGAATTTAGAAAAATGATGCCATGGCATCATAGCTTTTTAGTTTTGTTTATATGTCACAAATGCATGCACTAATGAGGGCTTTTGGGGCATGAGCTTGCTAATTGGTAATGGTAACCATGGGCCTGTATGCAAACCACCATAATCAAATTTTTCACACTTAGTTAATTGAAGCCAACCTTTTGTTTGAGAATTAATAAAACATGTATTACAATTCATTCTGGCCAGTAATTAACCACATATTTCCAATTAACAGTAGCTGATTGAGGTGGAAAGTGAAGAAGAACCTGCAGGGGTGGAATAGGCAAGAGCCTTCCTGTGGCATAAATTTGGCTGCTGTCTTTGATTTCTAAGCAGCCTCTAATGGAAAAAATGGCATTTCAGCTAGGACAACTAGTTCATCCCAGTTGGTAATGTTCTGTGTTCCAAGAAACCCTCCCATCATGGGCAAATGAGGATGGCTAGTCACTTCAGAGGGGAGTGTGAGAAATATAATCTCAAAGGCAATCAAGCAAGATAGGTAATATTAACACAGGAAGAAATGCTCAACATCACTGACCATTACAGAAATGCAAATTAAAACAACATTGAGTAGCTGAGTGTAGTTACGCATGTCTGTAATCCCAGAAGTCTGGAGGCTGAGGCAGGAGGATTGCTGTGGATTTGAGGTGTGCCTAGGATAAAATAGTGAGTTCAACACCAGTCTGAACTAGATGGCAAAACTCTGTATCAAAGAAGGAGAAAGAAGAGGAGGAGGAAGAGGAGAAGGAGGAAGAGGAGGAGATGAAGAAGAAGAAAAGGAAGAATAAGGGAGGGAGGAGGAGAGGGAGGAGGGGAGTAAGAAGAAAACATTGAGATTCCATCTTATCCCAGAAAGAATGGCCAGAAAAAATCAAATAATAACAACTGCTGCCAAGGCTGTGGGGAAAACAGAAAACCTTCTACATTGTTGCTGGGAGTGTAAACTCATGTAAAAACTATGGATATCAGTATGGAGATTCCTCAAAAAGAAATTAAAGGAGAAATTCCATTTGACTCAGTTATTACTCTTCTAGGTATCTTCCCAAAGCAGACATTGTATTACAGTTTTACATGCATACCCATGGTTATAGAAGCAAAATTTACAATAGGTACATTTTGGAAACAGCCTATGTGTCCAGATGAATAGATAAAGGAAATGCAGTGTTTACATACAGTGGAACACTACTCTGCCACAAAAAGGATAAACTTGAGTCATTTGTAGGAGTCATTTGAGTGTACCTTGAGACCATAATGTTAAGTGCAATAAATCAGACATATGAACTTAAATATTGTGTGATTTCTCTTATATTATAAACTCAAAGTATAAACAAGTAGCAAAATGAAAGATAGTCAGCTGTAGGGAGATAGGGCCTTTCTCAAATGGGAAAGGGATCAAGGATTAGAGTGCAGAAGGCAGGGAGGGAAAGTAAAGAAAAAAGGAATTTATATGTCTTCTGTACATGTGCCAGCCCCACACAAAGCATGTAAGTAAGCATTGTGTAATGCAAACATGTACTACTGAAAAATAAAAGATAAAAGGGGAAAAACTGCTTCCCATTCAGTGTTTCTTGACCTGTTTTATTCTTGTATAGGCAAATGGGAGTGTAACTGGAAGAATTATTGAGAGGAGGGGGCCGATGGTGGAGGGGACAGAGCAATCAGAGGAAATAGCTTGTGGAAAGGCCCCGAAGAAGGAAAAAGAAGCCTTGATACATTCGAGGGAGGTTGGTAATGCTGGGACCTATGTGATGAGGGAGGAAAGGGGTGTGAAGAAAAGCTACAACTTGGGACTTATGTTAAGATCAGTGGAAAAGACACTGAAATAGAGAGATAACATGGTCATAAAGTATTTGCATCACAGGAATTATTCTGGCTGCTGGCTTTAATTATAGGGATTGGATGTCTGAGGGACAAGATAGGAGCAGAAAAATCCTTTTGGAAGCCATTGTAGTTGTCTAGGGAAGAGGGCGGGGGAGAGGGAGGAGGGGAGTAAGGAGAAAACATTGAGATTCCATTAGCCAAGAGTCATAGCAGTTATGGTTATGAGAAGGGGAATTTGGGGAGTATTTAAAACCAAAGGGGAATCTGACAAGCATGTAAAAGCATAATCAACAGGGCTTGGGAACTGATGGAATGTGGTGAAGTTGTTGGTAGAACTGTTTGGCTGATAGATGGGCCATTGGGACACCAACTGAACCTATGAAGGTATAATGACATGTCTGGGAGAGAAAATCAAGTGGACTACTGGAGAGCAAGATTTTGATTTGCTTACTGAAATTGGGTATCTGGAAGGTCCCCAGTGGACTGGGAGAATGGAGTTGAATATTCATTGTGGGTAAGGATAAGGGAGAGATTTGGGGGTTTTAGGTATAGAGACTTTGAATGTATGAGATTAAGAAGTGGGAGTGGAATGAGAAGGGATGAGGATCCTGGGAAAAGCCCTGGGTCTATGTTTTTGGGTTAAGTGCCTTTAATAGATCTTGAGAAAAGGATTTATGTGCAAATAGCTTATTTGAGAAGTGATCACAGAAAGGACCAGGGAGAAAATGGAGACATGAACCAGAGAAGATGTGGTAGTTAAAATATAACTGTGAGATCTTTACCTCTCCTCACATCAAGAAGTGGAGTCTCTTACCCTCATCCTGGAATCTAGACCAGCCTTCAGACTTGCTTTAAGATGTGCTATTTCCAGAGCTGCTTTTATCCTCTGGGGATGTTCTTAACCCCATGTGAGAAAGTCTGGGATAGACTATTAAATAATGAGAGTCCATATAAAACAATCTGGCCAATAGCCAGCACCATGGCCTTAGACTTTTGAGTGAGGTCTTAGACTTTCTAGCCCCAGTTGAGCTGTAGAATGACTGACCACATGGGTGTTCCTGTGCAGGACCAGCAGAAAAGCTGACTAGTTGACCCCAGATCAAACTGCAAAATCATGATCAAACAAATGACTGCTACTTTAAATATTGGGGTCGTTTGTTACATAGCAGTAGATAATCGATACAGAAGGGAAGAAGACTGATACAGATTTGTTAAAAGTAGTATTGTTGGCACCTGGGGCCTAACCTAGGAGCCTCACTGATTCTTCTTCCCCCTAGCCTCTGCTGTATTGCTTATTAATTGCTGAAAAACAAACTACGCCAGAGCTTTTCATAGCTGAGTCCTCTGGCTTAGGTTTCTCAGGATAGTCTAATTGAGGTGTTGACTAGGTATATAAGTCATCTCAGGGTTTGACTGGGGAGGATCTGCTTTGGCAAGTGCTCATGGGTATTAGTTTTCTAGGGCAACCATAACTAATTACCACAACTAGTTGGCTTAAAATAACAGAAATTCATTTTCTCACAGTTCTAGAGTCCAGAAGTTTACAATTAGAGCATCATCCAGTATTTTAGTTACTTTTACTGTTGCTGAGACAAAAATACCTGACACTCAAAGTTGAAGGAGGAAAGTTTTATTTGACTCAGTTTGTAAAGGTTTCAACCCACCTCTAAAACCCATTGACTGACTTCAGGGCAGAGTGGTATGGCAGAGGAGAAATAGTCCATAACAAGCAGGCAAGTGACAGCAAACAAGCAAAGGAGCTTAATAGCATCTTCATGCCTCTTTTTTATTATCCAGCCTACCCTCCTTTTGGGCAAGTAGCACTCACACCCTTAATCCTAACGCCCTTAACCCTAGCATTATACTGTGAATTAATGACACACTCTAGATTTAGCCACCTCTGAAAAATCCCCACATATGACTATATGAGTCTTTCAGGGGACACCTAGACACAAGCCATAACATTCTGCCCCTGGGTCCCTAAAGACTTGTGCACATCCCTTTATGCAAAAGGCATTTAGTCCATCTCTAAAAGTTGCCAAAGTCCTAACAGTTTGAACATTGCTGAGAAGTTCAAATCCAAAGTCTCCTCTGAGATTTAAGGAAAACTCTTAGCTGTAAGCCCCTGTACAAATGAAAAGAAATATAAGCATTTCCAACATTCAATGGTACAAGGTAGATATTTCCATTTCAAAAGATACAAAGGGTCATACAAAGGAATGAGAACAAAGCAACACCAAAATCCAACAGGGAAAGCATAGTTCCACTTCCAGCATCTTCGCTACTCCGTGGCAAGTTGTGATCTTCAAAGGACTTGGGTGCTTCTGACCCTATGGCACTGCCAATGGTTATAGCACCCATGTCTTCTCTTTTGGGCCAGCTCTACTTCCTCCTTGCAGTTCTCAAGTGATCCATGTTCCAGCCTTCTTCAAACTTCTGGTGTTTTCATTGCACCTTTGGCTTTTCTTTCTTTCTTTTTTTTTAATTTTTTATTTAAAGGGATAAAACAGAAAAAGGAGAGAAATATTACAGAATTTCAAAAAAACATAAACAATAAGAAATCACTAGTTGATAAATTACATATTGCTCTTTTAGAAATAGTTGTTCAAGTTACAAAATTAAAGCACACAACATGGACACTCAAGCAGTGAGACTGCAAACAGATCTGTTCAGCAATCAAACAAGAACTAAGAAATATGGGTAACAATCCTGCACACATAAATATACATGCAGTTATATCTTTTATAGCACTTCCTATTTTCTCTTTTTTACAATAGCAATTATACATTTTTTTAAAGGGATAAAACAGAAAAAGGAGAGAAATATTACAGAATTTCAAGAAAAGAAGATAAACAGTAAGAAATCACTAGTTGATACAGTACATATTGTTCTTTTAGAAATAGTTATTCAAGTTACAGAATTAAAGCACACAAAGTGGACACTAAAGCAGTGAGAGTGCAAACAGATCTGTTCAACAATCCAACAAGAACCTAGAAATATGGTCATCAATCCCACACATCTAAACATACATGCAGCTATATCTTTTATAGCACTTCCTATTCCCTCTTTTTTTACAATAGCAATTATACATTTTTAAAATTTTATTTAAAGAGAAGAAAAAAAACAGAAAAAAGGGTAGCAACAATACAGAATTCTAAAAGAAAGAAAGAAAAAGGAGAATGAGAAAAAGCCCCACTAAGAAATCAGTAATTTATAAATTATGTACTGTCATCCTGGATGTAGTTGTTCAAGTTACAAAGTTAAAGGGTACATAGTAAATATTCAAACAGTCAAACTACAAACAGTTCTGCTGAAAGATCCAACTAAGTTTCAGTAGTGTGGTCATCTATTTTACACACTCAAACATACATGCAGTTATATCCCTTAGAGCACTTTCTTTTCCTTTCTTTTTTACAATAGCAATTTAACATTTTGGTTTTATTACTCTTGTAGTTCTTACTTACTTTTTACACTAGAGACACAATATGATATTTATAAATATGATTCTTATTTATTTCACTAATGAGGATAGTCTCAAGTTGTCTCCATTTACTTATGAAGGTCTCAAGGTCATCCTTTTTTATAGCTGAGTAATATTCCATTGTATAAAAATGCCACATCTTTTTCATCCACTCTGCAGTTGATGGGCATCTTGGTTGTTTCCAGGATTTAGCTATCACAAGTTGTGCAGCTATGAACATGGGTGCACATATATCACTGTGATATGAACTTTTCAGTTCTTTGGGGAAAATACCCGGGAGGGGAATAGCTGGATTGAATGGGGCTTCCAATCCTAGTCTTCTGAGAATTCTCCATATGGATTTCCATGTACTGGCTTGACTTTGCCATGTTATGTTCCAGTTGTTTCTTTCTGCTTTTCCTCTTATTTAATTGCTTATCCTACCTGGTGGTTTCTTTCTGTTGTTGTTTTGGGGATTGTGGTCATTTTTATCTCTGTCTAGTA